>CM067359.1:35909542-36062042 GCA_034401795.1 Chaetoderma sp. LZ-2023a
ATTTGGTTAGATAACCTAACAGTGTTAGTAGGAAATGGAACCATGGTGGAGAGAAAGCTAACTCTCTGCTGCTGTGATGCCACCACCTAGCGTCATACAGACCTGTGGACATAAACAGAAAGAGAAATTAGCCTTAGGTAGCACCGAGTTGACATAAACCAACTAACCAGGGCGCTTATCACGGTAAACGCGAGTCCCGGAAACACAATACACCGGGCAAAAAAACTAGAAGTCACCTGATTCAAAGGTCCTAGGTCCCCCTTTGGCGAAGTGATCCTTCCTGCCATCCGAATCAGTGACTATCACTCCAAAATAACACAACCAAGTTATGAAAACAGTTTAAGAGCAAGGAAAAGCTATTGCACAAAAAACATGTGTGATCCCTCTGCCAATAATCTAGCAAAGAGGAAGTGCTAGTCTGCGCATGCGCGGTGGTGGGGCTGGCATCCGCCAGACTACGCTCTGACTCCCTGCCCAGTAGGGGCACCTAACTGTTTTAATCTGAGTGTTTATTGAGTGAAAGCCAATATTTAGCAATATCAAAAGTATTAGGGAGGTAAGTATACTCTTGAAGTGAAAACACTGTATGTTTTTGTTTGAACTTGAAAACGAGGCCTGAATATGGTTACGTTGACACAACTGACAACTATTGCCCTACAGTTGACACACGTGGCTAGATTGTCATTAATGGTGTCTGAAAACGAAGTTTAACATCTGTGCACGAGTTTGAGACTGTCATTATTAATACCGGGTATATCCACCTTGTGCCTGGATGACGGCCTGGACACGACGTCTCATGCTGGTCACCAACCGACTGATACGCCATTGTGGTATTCGTTGCCATACAAGATGGAGTGCGTCTGTTAATTCCTGTAGGTTCTGCACAGGAGGATCCCTCCTTCTCACCATGTTTCCCAGAATGTCCCAGATATGCTCAATAGGGTTCATGTCAGGGCTCCTTGCTGGCCATGGTAGGGTTTCGATGACATTCTGGCGGAGGTATTCATGCACAGCTCTAGCACGATGTGGTCGGGCGTTGTCATCCATGAATATAGGGTGGGTTCCAGGTGCATGATTTACAAAATGAGGGACCACAACTCTATCCAGTATGGAATCTTGATATCTTTGTCCATTTAGTGTTCCAGGTACAGTCAACAGATCCAGCTTACAATCAAATGAGATGCACCCCCCATATCATAACGGAACCTCCACCAAATGGAACTTCTTCCATGATGTTACGTTGGTCGTACGCCGTGCGTCTGGACCTCCATACACGAGTTCGACCATCTGTGGCATGAAGCAGGAACCGACTTTCATCGGACCAGTGTACCCGTCTCCAGGATCTCATGTTCCAGTGTCTTCTTTCGTTGCACCACCTCAGACGCTCCTCTTTGTGGTGTGCAGTGAGGAGAGGACGTCTGACAGGTCTCCTAGCTTTCATGCCAGCAGCATACAGTCTCCTTTTGACGGTAGACATTGACACTCTATTGCACGTTTCCCATTGCTGGCTGAGCACTCTGCTGTTGGTGAATGGAGATCTCCTAACAAGGCGTACTAGGGCTCGATCATCACGGGCAGTAGTCTTCTTCGGTCTTCCAGATCTAGGCCTGTCCTTCACCTCGTTAGTTTGCCCATGTTTTGCAATCAAACGACTGATTACAGTATGGTTAATGTTCAGCTGTCTGCCAATCTCTCTGCATGACATACCAGTGGTATGCATGCCTATGATTTGCCATTTCACACGATCACTTAACCTTCGTCTTGCCATAGCGGTTCACAATCAAGAGCTAATTCTCTCTGTACAAATAAACCACGGTCATGAACACAAAATTCCTAATCTTGTCGCCTAAATCTGTATGTAATGTTCTACACCTCAAACTGGACTTTTACATAACTGAACACGTGTGCTGTTTCCCGCCACGCACGGACATCAAGCGGCGTGAAGTCATGCATGCATGTGCATTTCGTACTTGGAATTATGTCAGCTAACGCGGGGACAAAAAGTATGGCAGCCTAGTTGTACCATCATGTTTCTACGTTCTATTGTTTTTGCTGGTGCTTAACTTTTGCACAGGTGTATAGTAGAGAAATACAATTCTTACAATGTGTCAGACTATTAAGCGTTAAAGACGGGCATAATAGAATCATTTATGACGGCCTGATCCTGCAACAGCGCCCAGTCAAATTAGTTTCAAAATATTCAACAGCATGTTTATTAAATAGTACAGAAATACAATTCGTACGTGCCAGATTATTAAGAGTTAAAATACGGGTCTAATAGAATCATTTATGACGTAATGATTATGATGTCAAATCGTCGATGGATACTCTGGAAAGGTGAATTACGCAATGAATGACGTAAAGCTCGCTATAAACACTGAAATCTGTCAAGTTGTACAAATTTCAGTCCGAGCCGTTCAGCGGTTCTGGAGAATGTTATTTTCGCGAAAACTAGGTCATCCCAGATGGCCGCCAAACCATTTGGCCACTCAAGTTTCCTTGAACAAACTTGGTTAAGCTCATGCCTTAGATGATATTTCATGAGTTTTGAATGAATCCCCCAGGTGGTTTCGGAGAACATTTTTAGATGATTCTATAAAAATTGACCAAAATCCAAGATGACCACCGGCCAAATTGGTTGATCGGATTGCTTTGAAGAAATTCGGATCCATTTCTTATTCATCCTTATGCCATAAGGATGTAACCTGCCAAATATACTTGAAATCGGCCCAGTGGTTCTCGAGAAGAGATTAAAAATTTCCCATTGCTTTAGTATGGGGGTTTTTGGCGGGAAAATTTCTAAGATGGACACGAAACCATTTATCCGACCGTTTCAAAGATGGCAAATTTGAAATCAAAATACCCATAGACCTATACAAAAAAAAAATTTCGGCTTCAAAATCCAACAATTAGAAAAATCCAATATAACCGCCAAACACATCACATTTTGATTGGTCCATGGCAGACATGTTTTTTGATGGATCAACTTCCCGTGAACAAAGTTCAATGGCCCCTAATCATACCTCCCAAATTTCAGCCTGATCCCTTCAGTGGTTCTGGAGAAACTAGGTCATCTAAGATGGCCACAAAACTATTTCGCCAATCAAGTTCCCTTGAACAAACTCCAAGCGGTTTCATAGATTTTTAAAGATATTTTGTTTAAAATCGACCAAAATCCAAGATGGCTGCCGGCCAAATTGGCCGATCGGCTTCCTTTAAACAAAATTGAATCTCTATGCCCTAACGATTGTTCCTGCCAAATATAATTGAAATCGCCACAGTAGTTCTAGAGAAGACATTTTTAAATTCCCATTGCTTTAGTATGGGAACTTTTGGCGGGAAAATGCTTCAAGATGGCCACCAAACAAACCATTTATCCGACAGTTTCGAAAGTGGCAAATTTGAAGTAAGAAATAAGAATACCCAAAAACACACACACACACACGCACGCACACACACACACATTATATAAAACTAATTTCGGCCTCAAAATCCATCAAATCTAAAAATCCATTATGGCCGCCAAACAAACTATATTTTGATTGGCCCACCGCGGCCATGTTTTTGATGTATCAACTTTTCTTGAACAAACTTCAATGGCCCTTAGTCCTTAATTAAATCTCCCAAATTTCCGCCCGATCCCTTCAGCGGTTCTGGAGTTGTTTTCAGAAAAACTAGGTCATCCAAGATGGCCACCAAACTATTTGGCCAATCAAGTTCTCTTGAACAAACTTGGTTCAGCTCTTGCCCTAGATGATATTTCATGAGTTCTGATTCGATTCCCCAAAGGGTTTCGGAGAAGATTTTTAAAGACATTTCCAAAAATATGCCAAAATCAAACATGGCTGCTGGCCAAATTGGCCGATCGGCTCCCTTTGAACAAACTTGGATCCCTATGCCCTAATGATGCTTCCTGCCAAATATAATTGAAATCGGCTCAGTGGTTCTTGAGAAAAAAGTTGATGGACAGACAGACAGGCGGAAATACGCATATTTCAGGGCAGGTGAGCTAACAAGTAATGCGACAAGCTGATGGCTGACTGTAGAAACACTTTTAACATAACAGATGATTTACGATGTCGGAAATATTTTGTTGAACATTCCGAAATTATTTTGACTGGAAAATAATTTTGTCTTGGGCAGAAAAAGCTTCCAGTTAATACAATTTTCAAATATTCCATGACTTACTTGGTTGCTTTGAAATTGGGACATTGGGAAAAGAGAAGATACAAAGGCCAAAGGCAAGTGTTGACTGGTACGCAAAGTGCATATATGAACCCAGTCGGGAACCAGCCAAGCTCCAAGTAGTCCAGTATATGGTTGCGATTCTTAACCCTTTTAACACTTATATCAGCCAAAAACAGCTTCTACAGCTGTCTTGAGAAATGTCCATTTGCAGACCAAGAGAAAACTATTAAAAAATATTTACCACTGGAATGACTGGCTCGATAACCGAGCCAGTCATTCTAGTGGTAAATTTTCAAAAAGTTTTCTCTTGGCCTGCAAATGGACATTTTCTATAAGAACATTGAAATTTTCATGAACTTTCAACGGTTATTTCTGTGTGATTTCACGTCATTAGAATAGTAAGGAACCAATATTTGACCTATAAATAGAAATATGACATCACAATATATTACATGAACATGTATTAACCCCGTAACACTAATATCAGCCAAAAACTGATGCTGTATAACTGGGCAGCTCCAAAGGCAGACAAACTCGATGTCTGCCACCAAACACCTACGCACCATCACTGGACACCAATGGCCAGACAGCATAATTTCAACAATGCACTATACAAGATGTGTAATATGTCGCCGCTGTCTGTAAAAGTAGCCTAGCAAAGATAGTCCACGTTTGGCCATGTGCTAAGGATGCCAGAAGAGACACCAGCACACAGAGCCTTGGAATTCTCCCTACTCGGAGCCAGCAAATACAGAGCCAGGAGAGGATGTCATTGCATAAATCTGCTAAGCGTGTTACGAGGTGACCTCAAGAAAGCAGGACTAGGTACACTCAAGTTAAGAATCAACCTGAGGAACCTAAGGATTTCGGCTGAGGACAAGACACAGTGGACAGAAGGGAAGGACTGATTGCAGCTGGAGGATGTTTCTACCACTACAGCTGCAGAATACAGTAATCATACATCAGCCAAAAATGGCTTTTGCAGTTATCATGAGAAATGTCAATTTGCAGACGAAGAGAAGAGTATTTTTGAAAATTTACAACTCGATTGACTGGCTCGATAACTGAGCCAGTCATTCCAGTCATAAATTTTCTAAATTAGTTTTCTCTTGGTCTGCAAATGGACATTTTCTATGAAAAAATTGAATTTTTTGAATTTAAGTGTTAATGTGTCATTTCATACTGCCATGGTAATGATTTTCATGCATTATAAACAGCTTCATCCCCATCATAATCATCAATAGAGTGTGCACAACAGACTCTCGACAGGAGAGAGTCTGTAGGCAAGGAAAGTGTCTCCTAGCACCATGACTTGTATTAGAAACTATCATGCCATCACCAGAAGATGTAGCGGGTTTGTCAAGCGAGTGTGGGTGTCTACGTTACCTCCTTATCCCGCCTACACTAAGTTTGAGCCCTGAATCACTGACTCATATGATGGCGGCTGTGGTAGTGTGTCTCTCTCTCGCTCAGGACTTTCCTCTGCAGGTACAGGCACTGAGGGTGATGAGGTGCGAGGACTTGTATAATGAACACGTGGACTATTCCGCTCATGCGAGTTGATTGAAACAACAGCATCATATGATGGTGGTAAGAATGGATCAATGTGCCTGCTCAATTGGGTACCTGTTCCTGTCCTTGGCCTTATATCTTCTGTGACAGACTGTGGAGAAGAGGGTAAATGCGAGTCACTACTGTAATTTTGCAAATTTGTTGGATTTGTATGATCCACCTGTGCATCTGAAGTACGTCCCCTCGGGCGATCCAAAGAATGTGTTGATGTATGTGTACCATCAGGTGGCATTAACCAGTTTGTTGTATCTGGATGTGTGACTGTGGGTGACATAGCTTCTCCTTCTGCAATGCGGCTTGCAGCTGCACGACTTTCATCGAAGAGAAGATTCGCACCTTGTCTCTCTGTAGCGAACGGAATTATTTAAATTCATAATAACAATATTTTAAGATAAGAATTTTGTCAGGGATGAACAGTAACAGACCCAATTAACCAAACTTAGTAAAATAGAAGTCTGGTTAACCCTTTAACACTCAAATTTATTCAAGTAAATTTCAATTTTCTCATAGAAAATGGACATTTCTCAAGACCACTGCAAAAGTTGTTTTTGGCTGATATGAGTGTCAAACGGTTAATCAAATGTTAGTAAAATAAAGTCTGGTTAATAGAAAGTAGGATTAGCTCAATCTTAGGATAATGATTAAAATCGTATTAAATATTATTTTCTACAGTACAGGTCATAAATAAGCTAAGATGTTTTCAAAAGAAAACAGAAATATGTTACATGTAGCTGGTACAATTTTTAATATGATGACGATGTAAGAAATGTTCTGTTGACTATTTTGAAAATAATTGGATGGGAAAACATTACTGGCTTAGGCAGTAGTCATTTCCAGTCGTTAATTTCAAAATATTGAACAGAATATGCTATAAATCATAAAGAATTTACCTTTTTAGGGATTTGTCGGTGAACGGGTTAAATAGTAAATACATACAATTCATACAACAACGCTTAGTCCGTCATCAATTAAATGTTTGTGAAGAACTTAGGTAAGTCATTCATGACACAATTGATAATGCCATCATCATACATGTCACGTAGTTGATTATGAAGTCATGATTGATGGATAAACATGAATGAGTGGAATCCTCCATGTTCATCTCAATAGACCTTTCCAGTTTTAGCTATGCCCCGCCCATCTCTAGCTAATCCCCAACCACAACTCGCTCGGGTTGGGATCGATCGATCTCTGAACTCCATGACTATCAATTTCCAGAAAACTACGCAGTTAAGTTGTTCAATATTTTGAAACTACTTTGACTGGGTGCTGTTGCTGCCTATTAATGTCTATGGCAGCAACAGTGCCCAGTCAAATTAGTTTCACAATATTCAACAGCATGTTTATTAAATAGCAGATGAACAATTCATATGTGTCAGACTATTAAGCATCTAAGACAGACTAAATCGAGTCACTCATGATGTCAATTCTATTTTCAGTAATTCTGCTGTGAATATGCATCTTTAAGTAATATTGAAATATAAATGTAAATGATCTGCTAAACGAAATAAATTAAAGTTGAAAAGGCAGAGGTCAAATAGCAAGGTCAGAACGACTGACCTGGTGGCCACCCTGTAACCAGGCTGCATCCTCTTGGTATAGGCAACAATGGACCGAAGATGGGTTCCATTAGGCTTAAGCAATACCGAGGTATAACAAGATTTGGTAAATGCAAAAACTTACCGTTGAAAAATAACAAGATTTGTAGAGGTCAGGATGACATTGACCTTTGACTTGGTGACTTTCCTGTCATCAACCTGCATCCTCCTGGTATAAGTAACGATGTACCCAAGTTGTGTTCAATTAGGCTAAAGCAACCCCGAAATATAAGTTGATAAGTTTGGCTAAATGTAAAAACTCAGTCTGTATGCAGACACAGTTTTAAAAGCCATTTATAACGTATAGTTGAAATACAATCAAAATCTGTCTCCCACAAGCAAGAAATGCATATTTGAAAATGTGCAAAATATGAATTCTGATTTCAAATTTTTCAATTCCGGCAATCGATAAGCTAATTGTATCTATGTCACTCCAGTTACGGCTAGCGTAGCTCTGCATAGGAATCAATAGTAAACAAGCCCGATAGAAAAAGCGGTGTCGCTGAAATTACCTTTAGTACACATGATATTTAGAATTGGTTCTAGTACAGTTTTTACTACTGAATACGATCGGACATGTTTAATTTTTATTAAACAGACCAATTTCCTCTAAATTGATTACTAAAGGTGTTGAAAAATTGCTCATCTTCATTGAAATTTTGAGTTGGGAATCGAGCACCGCGTTGGTGGCAGGCTGTCAAATTGAACAAAAGTTGTTTTTGTTATAACTGAGAATGTTCAAGCGAATCAGTATATTTTTGTGTTCATGTTCAGTTAAGATCTTTGATTGACACCATGCAAAAAAGGTGTCAGGCTGTAATCTGTGCTAGGGGTGGCTATACGCGGTACTGAGTAGCTGGAAAACACTGATTGTGGAACTGACTGTAGATTCATCCCTAGATGACTGTAGGTCCTCCGCAGTATGCAGCTGGGCCACATGTGTCACTGCGCTGAGTATGTTTGGTTGCACAATAACTGACATTGCTTTTCTGTGTTCATAATTGCAACACTGATGTAGTTATGATCGCATGGCTTCTCATTTCAATGGACCTTTCCAGTTTTAGTTATGCCCCGCCCATCACTAGTAGCTAAGCTCCACTCACACTTCACCGTGTTGGGATCTATCGATCCGCAAATGCCATGACTATCAACTTCATGAAAACTATACTGATAAGTCGCTGAATTATTTTGTAACTATGGCAGCAACAGTGCCCCAGTCAAATTAGTTTCAAAATATTCTAAAGAATATTTATTAAACAGAAAAGACATACAATTCATACCACAATGCATAGTCCGTCTTCAATTATGTGTTCCGGTTCGTGACGTCCTTATCTACATCTTCATGACATCATTGATTATGATATCATTCTACATGTCACGTAGTTGATTATGATGTCATATGATGGATGGATAAACTTGGAAAGGTCCATTGCATACCTATGTTCATTATTTTCTATTATCATACATTACTCTTTGATTTTTTTTTTAGTCGTATATATAGTAAAAATATACAGGGAGAGTACCACACATGTGGCGCATGCACACACATCTACACACACACACACACACACATGCACGCAGTCGCAGACATGCACATACACATGCACACACATGCATGCACACACACACACACACACACACACACACACACACACACACACACACACACACACATCTTAATAATGCAGAAGCGTGCAGTGAATAAACACTTACTTAACACAAAAATGCAGAGAAAAATGGTCGCTAGGACAACTGCGACTACAATAATAACTACGGTTATCTTTGTTTGTTTTCCCGAATAAGTGTTATTGTCATTATCAGTTTTCTCATCCTTATCCAGTTCTGAAAAGACAGAGATGTGAAACATAAACAGATGTATAACAGTACCATAACTACTATCCCATGATAGCAGTAAACATGACTTAGCAATAACAACTATCTCATCATGTGACACTAAAGAGGACATAGCAATAACCATGGTAACAAAATGACATAACAATAACTACTATCTCATGGTAACACTAAACTGCAGTAAACATGGTCCGACATGGGGCCCAAGAATTTTGAAAATACTTAAATTAAGTTAAATGCAAATACTTCACATTTGAAAATCTTCTAATGCAAATAGTACAAATTGAAAATTCTCAAATGCAAATACTTGAAATCTAAAATCTTCAGATGCAAATACTTGAAATTAAGATTGTCAAATTCAAATGCAAATACTTCACAAGATGTATTTAAATGCATTTACACATGTAAATGCAAATGCATTTGCCATTGTGCAAAGTAGGTTGTATATATGGTTTCAAGATTTCAATTATCCCTCTGCAATGATTGAATCTCCTATAAAGCGAGTCATTCCAGTGGTGGGCAAAAAAATTCTTCAATTGACCTCACAAAGGACATGCAGTTTCGATATGACCGTTCATATAGGTTTTAAGTGAATGCCAATTTTATGAGTGACTTCTATTAGGTATAGGCCAAGAAAAAGTTGAAATCGAACTATAAAACGCTTATAAGATGATCGTTTATAACTGGAAACTAGCACACTATTTCCTTGTACAAATTCTTCTCCTTACACATATGCTTAATATATCCCAAGCTAAGCTTGCATGATTATTCAATTTTTATAATCGTGATCAATTTGAAAAAATAATTGCAATTTTTGATTATTTCATACATGTCACTGTACGCCCAATAAATGCTCATCATTGCGGGAGTGAACATTGAATTGAGACCACCTTGATTTTAGGTGTTCTGTAATATCTATCGCTTATTATATCAAAATTAATAGATAATTTGACATTTCACATCAGTGTTATGAAAAACACAATTCACCTGACATAAAGATTCAATTCGGGCATTTATAGCGAGTACTCTTCTGCAACTCACATACCACTGTTTGTACTTGGAAGTCGGAAATTTACTACAATATATATTATTATTATTATTGCGTGATGGTGACTGAGTACTGTACTTTAGATCCGATCCGAGTTTCATACCAATAAGTTGGGATTGCTTAGTTATCTCTCTCTCTTGAGCTGGCATAGTACGAAATCTCACGAGCATACATGTATGAATGTGTGTCTTCAAACACACTCTTCCATGAATAGTTCAACAAATATGTCAGAATTCTTTTCTAAATAGATCGATCGTGTGACCCGGTGGTTATTATTAGCCTGTTAAATTCACATGCTGGTCGAAGAGTTTGTTTTAGATACAATGGGGAGAAGATATTCCCACTTTCAACAGTCTATCAAGTATGTGTTAGATACTTAACGTCATGTGTGTATAACCATTCATTGAGGCGAAGATCATAAAGTGTTAGCCACAACATGATTAGATAAACAATGTTCATTCATAGGAAGAAAAATTATTCTTCATATATAGTGATTGGATAATTTTTGTCGTGCGAGCCAATGAGAAAACAGGAATGGACTGATTAGCAGAAGCCACCTATATGATATAGATATTTCCCGGAAAAACATGTCTTAAGGCATCAATCATTACTCATTGCTGGTAAGTATCTTTCATTATTAGGAAGGATGATAGTTACAAAAAATCGAAAATGTTTATATTCGATATTTATATTTTTTACTGTAAATAATTTTGAAACAGTCAGTGCATGATATCGGTTTTCAATATGGTATCGGTATATCACGCAGTACTACGCAGCAGTACTTTTGAGGCCAGCTGATGAATTATGTAAGTCAATTACACCAATTTTCATAATTTAAATTATTTATTGTTATTAAATTATGTTATAACTCCAAGAATGACATAGCTAGAAACAAGATCTAGTAATTTCATGTTTTTCGGGACTTAAATTGCATGTGCTATTCTTGCGCCAACGATGCATTGTTAAACATAAAATGGCGTTGATTTAATGTGAGAACCAAATGTCCTAATAGTCGGCAGTGGCTATCCTTTAACTTGACTGAATAGAGGCCATTAATTTTCATTCAGTTTGACCTGTATCAATTCTTGGCAATTCTGTTAACACCTGCGATTTAGTAATCAAAATTGTGGGTTATTCATACACTAATGAGTGATGTTAAATCAGGACAAGAAATTGTTTTGTTTTGGCAGACCGTATTAATTAATGAATGAAAAGAGGTTGAAGCAACTGTAGCCAGTCATCCACTGGTTACTGCTGTTTTAATGGTATTGTCATTTGAACCAGGTGACTTTTCCATGTTGGTTCTTTCTGTTTTGCATTAGGTCAGCCGTAACCAATTCACCTTTCCAGAGTACCCACCCATTATATGACATCATAATGAACTGCGTGATGTGTACAATGACATCATATTGAATGACGTCATGAATGATGTCGATAAGTACGTCACGAACGCATATTTGAAGACGGTCTATGTGTTGTTGTACAAATTGTTTGCTTTTACTATTTAATAAATATTCTATTGAATATTTTGAAACTAATTTGACTGGGCGCTGTTGCTGCCATAGGCAGCAACAGTACCCAGTCAAATTAGTTACAAAATATTCAACAGCTTCCCTGTATAGGTTTCGGGAAACTGATAGATAGAGCATTTGGGGATCGATCAATCCCAACACGGCGAAGTGTGGGTGGAGCGTAGCTATTGATGGGCGGGGCATAGCTAAAAATGGAAAGGTCCATTGAAATTGCGTTGATGAAAAGGCCTGCACATTTCAAAGTTATGTTTGCATTCTTAGGGTCAATCAGTCATGTACTTGTCATGAGACGTATATGGGATCCATACAGTTTGTTTAAACTCTATGTCTTACAGATTTTAGCTATTTAACAGGTGACATATTTCTTATTATTTCTGATGCCAACGAATGGCTTTGCGTCATTAAGAATTCAAACTTTGCTAGAATTGCCGGATCATTACTTTTAATAATAATGATCAACTAAAATCCTATTCAACTATATGGTAAGTCTCTAACATACCATAGTAGTAAACTTGGTGGTAACACTAAACATGGCATAGCAATAACCATGGTAACACTAAGCATGACATAGCAATAACCATGGTAACGCTAAACACACGGTTCGAATTTTACACTAGTCCGCTAGTTCAAAACTAGTAAATAATTGTACGGACTTGTGCTCATCATGACTAAACCAGTCCGACGGACTAGTGAAAATTGTGTACAACTTAGTATATAGTTTTTTTTTCTATCTCTAAAAGTCACATAAACAAAACAAATCTTTGAAATGGAGTTGACGAGAAGCCATTTCTGTCCAACTGATTACTATTTGAGTAGTCACATTCAAGCAGGAACTGTTTGAACTATAAAATATGCCTGCCAGCCATTTAATCTTGACTATAATTGGTAACACACTTGTAAAATTATTTGCGGACTAGTAGTTTCATATGGTTAACAGTCCTGCTGACTAGTATGTAAAATTCTAAACTTGGTTAGACATGATAATAACCATGGTAATATTAAACATAACAAAGCAATAATAACCATGGTAACAGTAAACATGACATAAAAATAACTACTAATATTAGCCACCAACAACTTTCAGTCAAATCGTTTTCAAAATATTCAGCATTTCCTTAGTTAAACGGCATGAAAAATGTCCATGTAGTCTGCAGAAATTCAGCCGGCAGACAGCCAATCTGTTAAAACATAACAGAGTGTGCCACCATTGAGAGACAGGTGGATGGATCAGGAGTGATCAGTGGAAGTGGATGAGAAACAATTGAGTATTCACTAACCACTCTTGTGTAAAGTTAAACTTTTAATTGTCAAACTGGCCCAAGAGAACACTATTTTTGAAAATTTACCACTGGAATGACTGGCTCCCGAGCCAGTCATTCCAGTGGTAAATTTTCAAAAATAGTATACTCTTGGTCTAAAAATGGACACTGGCTAGGCTGAATTTTTTATTTTCTTAACCATTAATCATTGGACCACCAAAAATGGCATCGATAGTGGTCATGAGGAATGTCCATTTGCGGGAAACCAGAAAATAGCTATTTCTGTAAATTTAAGTGCGAAAGTTATAATCTTCTTGGAAAAGATCTATAACGTTAAAGGGTTAATTGATATGAGTAGCATTTCGAGCGATTTGGGGTGCTGTTGACACACAAGGGTTAAATAGACTTACTGAGGCATCCACGTTCATCACTTCCATCAATGCAATCTGCATGACCATTACAGACTTGACTCCTGTGAAAACAGCTGTACCGCCCTCTGTCAGGATCACACAAATAGGGGTACAAGCCGAAGCAGTTCGTACAATTTGTTTTCACAGTATCGGCCATGTTTCCACAATGTGGGCAGCCCTTTTCGTCGGTGCCATCCGCACAGTCATGAATACCATCACATATGTCTTGATCATCGTAACATATGAGATCCATATCACAGGTCTTTCTAAAACGTAACTGTAAGCAACCACGTGGTCGATGATATTGCCGAGTGTCATTATCTAAATAAAGAGAAACCAGAAATGCTGTACGAATGTAACCATGAAGCGTGACTTTACGGTTTTGGACTTCAAATATAAAATAAATATAGAAGGCTTATCAATACACTTATGAATGATCATGACCTTTGCCTTTTTGACCCCAAAGTAATTGTCCCATCCCATCTCATTAGCAAGTGTCCATGTTTTGATGCAGTATGATTAAAACAACATGAGATATGAACTGCTAAGTTGAGTGTGGCTTGTCATCTCATTATAAGGAAGGATGTGTCTGAATGTGGGCCCTGTAACCGTAACCAAACATGAGATATAAACTGCTAAATTGGGCTAAACTCAAAATGGTACTTTTGAAAGAAAATGTTTTTTCAAAGACCACAATGACCGTTGACCTTTTGACCCAAAGAGCATTGTATCATGCTCTCTCACTATAAGGACGCATAGATGTGTTTAAGTTTGGGCCCAGTATGATTAACCAAACATGTGCTATGATCTCCTGCATCGGGCTAATTGCAAAATGTTGATGCTGAAAAACCCCAGTCATTTACCAATATCACAATAATATTGACCTTTGACTTTTTCACAGTCTTGTCTCCAAATCAAACATATAGCTAGTTTGTTGAATATTTTGAAATTAATTTGACTGTCATAGGTGGAAACAATTTTCAGCTAAAATATTTTCAAACTATTCAATAAAATATCAGAAGCGCATTAAGGGCATATAAAGATCAGTATATAATACAGACATGTACAATGCACATAGCCAACAACAGTAGATCTAGGACAAATATGACGGGAATTGAAGTGGAATTTATCAATTGCGGTCAATTCAAACAATCAATTCTAATTCTGGTGTCTTAAAATTTATCAATTTCAATGTCTGAAGATTTATCAATTTTATTCAACGATCACGGAAAATGGGCAGAATTTGTGGAATTGGGTAATTGAAATGGAAAGATGATAATCAAACAGAAATTAATGGAAAATAGCATTACATGTACAGTACAGCTCAGAGTTAACTTAACATAAAATGCTTCTGCAACGCGTGCATGACGCGTACATAGCGGGTCTATTTTAAAATAATGGGTGCATCACTTTCCCGTTGTGAACGGTAAAACAAAGCAGTGTGAAAGTAAAACAAATGGGTTGGAAACAGTTTGACAGCGCGTCAGAACTTATTACACAACACATTTATGATATTGGCTAGACAAGTTGTTTGAAATCTGAGAACATGAACCGCGTTCATAATTACGCTGCACTGGTATAACGACATTATGCGAGTCGACCAAGAAGTGCAACCGATTACTCGGGCATACACACATTATGAAATTATATTTTGCCAGGGTACCGTAAATTTCCGCGAAATTCCTGTCATGATTTTAGGGGGAGGCCTCATTCAATGTTGAATAATTGGCAGCTTGTCGCATTATCAGTTCCGATACAGCTGTCTGGTAACGTAAACATTCCATTCTTACAGAACAAAATGAACACGGTTACTTATTCACACCCTAAATCCACCACTAATGAGAAATGCCTCACGCGACTGTCTCGACGATCGATAATTATGTGCAGTCGTAGATTCTAGGAAAAGTGTAGCCATAATTTGATTAGCTTGCTGGACATCTGACGTCATTATGAATGAATGAAAATTACTATGGTAGTACAATTTTGATCACGTATCTCGTTGTCATTCATAACGAATTGATGACGTGATTTATTTTAACCAGTCTCTGAGCGACTCACGATCAACAATGGCGGAACGCAAAATGTACACACATTCGCGGTGCCGCTTTTAAAAGCAAAAGCAATATCTTAACGCCGACTTTGACTTTTAAATTAATAAAACAAATGTCTGGTTCATGAAATATAGTGAAATTAGCTCCCTGACTATTTATAATGTTAACTTTCACTGGTTTATTAAGGCACCATTTATCATCTAGCTATGTTATTGCTACGTAGAGGGGGGGGGGGGGGGGAGGGGGGGTGCAGTGATTGCTCATTTCCTCGGCCTGGTTCCCGAGTGAGGCAACAACAATGTGTTATACTCGGCTACATTACATTGCAATATAGTGAATCTGAAAGCTACCGAATGTCACAAAAAGAAAATCATTAAATCCCTACGGGCGTTTTATTTCCGCGAAAAGCCAATGAGATATCGGTACATGTTACAGCTTTAGGGGCGCATAGTATTTCATAACTAGCCCTGAACTAGTCTTTTTTCGTGTAGAGCACCGATGGGGATATTGCGGTAGCAGACACGAATCTGCTAATTTGTGCGTCATATCATCAATAAAAACGACACCATCTGCATGTTTTAATGAAAAGCGTCTACATTAGTACATTGGTACACATAAGCTATATTTTGACATCTTTAATCCATAATTTTGCATTTATTCGCTGTCTGTTCATCGCGAACACAAGTGATGCGTAGAAGTGATAATGAAGTTGCTTACGGACAATTTTCACTAGGATTAACCTATGTCAAATCTCGCCAGTCGGCATGTTTCGCTGCGCTGGATGTTTATAAAAGTTAAATGTGAAACGAACTGATGCTTACAATTCTTGCACTAGATGCAAAACGTTCAGGGGCGCATCGCTACATTAATTCTCAACCGGGAATCACGATTTTGTGCTTCGTAATATTTATAATTTTGATTTTTAATATTATGTCCCACTGTCTTTTTTAGGAAAACTCTCATATTTACCTTTGCCCCGTCTAGGAAATGTAATGTACCGCTAAGTTTAATTGGATCCCGGGTAGTTGGAGCCGTGGAGTTGGTATATATGCCAGGTATTACGCAATGCACATATGAATCTTCTAAACGCATTTGAAATTTGGCGTCTGTCCCATGTTGCTTTTAACAACACGTTTGGCACTATCTGGGGGGGGGGGGACATCAAACACGTTCAAACTTGCTTATTTATGCATTTCATGCTCGTTCTCAATGCATATATTTATTATTTTAAATGTATCAAAAAAATTAACTAGATGCATTGTGAATGCATTGTGTTTTTAAAACCGATGCTTTGGTTTTGGCACACATCATGCATGCATTTCAGACCCGTTCGTATGTTAAGTTATCTCTGAGCTGTACTGTACCTTCAAAACTGTTACAAGTTGAAACGGAAACGTAATATTCAAACAGAAATCACAGGAAAATGTAGTTTCCTGCATAAAATTCGCTCACCTGGACTTATTGGCCACTGACATATCCGAACAAAATGAGATGACCACTGGAACTAGATGATATTTCATGAGTTTTGAATCAATCCCCCAAGCGGTTTCTGAGATTTGTTAAAGACATTTTAAACTAGAGCCAGAGTATCCTTTTAACCAAATTTGGTTGAAATCTATCAAGAAACCAAGAAGATGCGTTTTGACAGTTTTCGGTAAATTTTGCACAAAATCTAAGTTTTTTACACAAAAAATTAAAATATCAAAAATCTGAATAGATGTTCTACAGCATACCTCCGTATGATCGTTCTAGCTAGATTTGATTGAAATCTGCAAAGAAACTAAGAAGAAAATGCATTTTGACACTTTCAGGTAAATTTGCAACAAAATCTAAGTTTTTTACCCAAAAAATTGAAATATCAAAAATTTTAATAGAAGTTCTAGAGCCTATGTCGGTATGACCCTTCAAGCCAAATTTGGTTGAAATCTGTTAAGAAACTAAGGAGGAGATGCGTTTTGACACTTTTCGGTAAATTTTAAACAAAATCTAAGTGTTTTACCCCAAAATTTTAAATATAAAAAATCTGAAGACAGCTTCTAGAGCCTACCTTCATATTATCGTTCTAGCCAGATTTGGTTGAAATCTGCCAAGAAACTAAGGATGAGTAACGATTTAAAGCAATTTGACAATTTCTGGCAAATTTTAAATAGAATCCAAGTTTTTTACACAAAAAATTGAAATATAAAAAATCTGAATAGAATTTCTAGAGCCTACCTCTGTATGATTGTTCTAGCCAGATTTGATTGAAATCTGCAAAGAAACTAAGGAGGAGATGCACTTTGACACTTTCCGGTAAATTTGCAACAAAATCATCGTTTTTTTACCCAAAAAATTGAAATATCAAAAATTTGACGGCACGACCCGTCTAGCCAAATTTGTATGAAATCTGTCAAGAAACTAAGGAGGAGATGCGTATAGAAACACATTTCGGTAAATTTAAAACTAAATATAAGTTTTTTTACCCCGAAACTTGATATATCAGAAACCTGAATAGATGTTCTAAAGCCTACCCCCATAGGATCATTCTAGCCAAATTTGGTTGAAATCCGGCAAGCCGTTAAGGAGGAGATACATTTTAAAGCAAAAGTTGATGGATGACAGACGGACAATGGACAGACGGACGGACGACGGACGGTCGCCACGGCATAAGCTCACTTGGCCTTTCAGGCCAGGTGAGCTAATAATAATATTTATTTTTTAAAGACCATCACACACAAGTCTCAACAGTCTATATAGTGGCGCGGATATGTAACAAATTTGAGGTAAGATGTTCCATTCTGGCAGAAAGCATGAAATTTGGCATATAGTTGGTTTAAAGTATCTTGATCATAATTAGATGCGGTGCCATGTGATTCTACCAAGGGAACCCATTCAAAATGGCTGCCTTTCCAGCGGAAAATCTGCATTACTTAATTTCTAGATGGAGTAGAGGGCTGGAATTGATGTCAAATTAAGGGTTTCTTGGGTCACTGGTTATGATTTTACCCATTACAATACTCTAAATAGATAAACATGCTGAAAAATATATTATTATTATTATTGTCTTTGTTGTTGTTGTTGTGGTCATCGTCATTGTTGTTGTAACATTTGTAAATTAGTAGTATTATTGCTAAACGTTTGTACACACATGTTCCGGGCGGAACATTTTAGAAACAAGTTTTCGCTACTCAAAACAATTGGTCTACATGTTTTCTCCAGTAAAAGTAATTGTATGCTTCGTTACTCAGAAAACGGCTCACAAGTTCTCAGCCTTGGCACATGATCAAATCCACCAGCAGCAAAATGCTATTCTGAAGGGCGTTGGTGGAATTATCGGAATCACAGAAAATGAAGCTGCTTTGAAACAATTGATGTTGTCAGGCCCAGAAATAGGAAGGATGATCAGCGAGTACGAAGTGAAACATACACACAGAAATATCAATGATAACTGTCACCATGAGCAGATTCCGAGTAAGCAGAAATTGTTTGCTTTAAACACAATTTGTCTTATTGATGCAATCGAGGAAATGGGAAACCCATTTTTAGATGACAGTTTTGACTTAGTGACTCTAGATACCAAAGTCATTATGTCCGAGTCTGTAGTGAATGCCATCGGAACAGCAGAAGAACTAGGCATCAGACAGTACCACGCATTCGTCGCATATCGACTATCTGTATCATCAAAATCGGTATATGACCCAATCCAAAAGAACAATTTGGCTTTGTTCAAATCAAAACAGAGGAAGAGTACCAGAACCAACAAGAAGCTTGTTGCAATGAAGAGAGATGTAGTTATTCTCTAGACTACATCTCCTGCCAATCCAGAGATGGAGCCCTTGATTCATTCTTTGAGCATGAGAATCATCCATGGCCCCCATCACTTGCTGAGGGCAACGCAATGCGCCAAGGCAGTAAATCAGATCTGATGGGATGTTTGGAAGCATTAGTAGCTCGTGCAGCTGATTGTCCAGAGGTTGAAGTGAAGATCATTGACGGAGCAGCTATGATGCATAATCTAGATCCCAAGAAATCAAACGTGGTTGTGAACACATTTGGAGATTTTGCAGAGCATGTCTTCGGTCTTCCTCCCACACATTGCTAGACAACTACAGATGGTTAAAAGATTGGATGTTGTATGGGACGTGTATAAGGCGGGAAGCTTGAAGACGCACGCTAGAGAATTATGGGGACATGGTGAAGCTCTTCATGTTGCATCGAGTACAAGACTCCCTCAAAATTGGAAAACTTTCCTACGAGTTGATGCAAACAAAACAGGCCTCTTCAACTTTCTCGCACATACATTGGAGTCATTCGAGCTACCAGAAGGAAAGATACTCATCACAACATGTGAGGAAAACTTGCTGATGAGGCCAGAGCATGGCGTCTCACAACTCGCGCCATGCATGCAAGACGAAGCAGATGGTAGAATGTTGCTCCACGCCTTCCATGCATATCACTAAGGTTATCGAACAATGATGATTCATGCTACAGATACAGACGTCGTAGTCCTAGCCATACGGACAGCAAACTTTCTTCATGGGTGTGATCTCTGGGCCGCATTTGGCCATGGGAAGACCTTCCGCTATGTATCAGCTTATGGCATTGCAACAGTTTTGGGTGCAGAAGCATCACAAGGACTGATATTTATGCATGCTTTCTCTGGGTGTGACACTGTGTCTGCATTTTGTGAGATTGGCAAGAAGACAGCATGGGAAGTTTGGAGGACTTTCAGATCTATTCAAGTCACTATTTAGGAGACTGTCTGATGCCCCGGCGTCTCTGTGTGACAATGACATGGAACCGCTGGAGAGGTTTGTCGTACTACTGTACAAACGCACATCACCATTGTCAAAGGTTAATGAGGCACGAAAACGGCTTTTCGCTTTTGGCAACAGGCAGCTAGAAAACATTCCTCCGACCAGTGCAGCTCTGCTGCAACACACCAAACGTGCTGCGTTCCGGGCAGGTCATCTTTGGGGCCAATCACTCCATGCAAATGCAAAAACGCCATCGCCAGCTGACTGGGGTTGGGTCAGAGATGGACACTTGGTCACCGCAATGGAGTTTACTTGCAGACACATCTAAGGCATGCCGGGAACTCGTGAAATGTGCTTGCAAAAGTAATTGTACTGGCAGATGCAAATGCTATAAATCCAACTTACCTTGTACACAGTTGTGCTCATGCAGTGCACAGTGCGTGTGACGTCTGTGAATCATGATTCAACAATCAACAGCCCCATGTATAGCCTTGCATACTCTAATAGGATAATTGAATGTATCTATAACGACCATTACTTGGTTCGATATTAAGAAATCAAGTAATTTAAACTATTTCTGGATGCTATATTGCTTTTGTTCTCAAGAGATGGATCTTTTAGATAACACATCTTAAAGAGCCACCGTCTTTTGACATCAAACACAGGTGGTCGCTATGGAAGGATTGATATTTACATATTTAGAGTATTGTAGTGAGTAGAATTATAACGATTGACCCATGAAACCCCTAATTTGACATTAATCCCATCTCTCTACTCCGTCTACAGCTTGAGTAATGCAAATTTTCCGCTGGGAAGGCGGCCATTTTGAATCTGCCATTTTGAATGGGTTCCCTTGGTAGAATCACGTGGCACTGCATCTAATTATGATCAGGATACCGTAAACCACCTATATGCTAAATTTCATGCTTTCTGCCAGAATGGAACATCTTTTTCACATATCTGCCCGACTAATACATGTACAATAAAAACAAGCCTATCATTAACTAAAATGTTGTTTAAAAACAAATGTTTTTAGGCTTGATTTAAAATTGGTAAATTTAGTAAAAGATCTCAACTCAAGTGGAAGTGTTCCACAGTTTCGGTGCCACTACACTCATGGCACGGTCACCATACTGTTTCGCGGTTTTCTTGCCAATGGATTTATAAGAGAAGTGGGTAAGCTTCACCTCAAAGCTACTCCTAGTGCGGTATGAAGGCTTTTGAACTTTAATGATATCAGGGAGGTAGCTAGGCGCTGACTCACCGTGGCGTATAACCGTGAAAATTATGCACACAATTTTGAACAGAATCCGCTGTTTCGACTGGGAGCCAGTGAAGCTCTTTGAGTACCGAAGTCATATCTGCATGATGATCTAGTTTATGTCTGGTGACCAGTCTAGCAGCAGAATTCTGTATATGTTGAATTGTTTTGATCTTGTAGTCCAGAAGACCATATAACAAGCTATTACAGTAATCTAGCTTCGACGTAACAAAACCATGCACTAATCTCTCAGTACTGGCCTGATCCAAAAGATGACAGATTTTTATCTTTCACATTGAAATTGTAAATTCTAACTGATTGCAGAAAATCCTAAAAAACGGCCGTCATTCCACCAGAGCTTCAAGGCAGCTACAAGCTTCGGAGAAATGCATCTTGCAAACTGGTCAAGCTACAGCTACAGATGAACAAATTAGAACTATCTATCTCCAGTGGGAAAAAATTGCCGGTACATCCCACCTGCAGACGATTCCGAGTTCCAGAAAGAGTGGGAAAGTCACATTAAAGACACTAGTACACACTTGACTGGTCAACGTTTAGAACTGCTATGAACCCACGCTAGCACCCTTACAGAACGTGTAAGGACAGTTAAAACAGGTTTCAGGGCCTCAGCAGAAAACAACGACATGGTCCTTGAAGCTGAATGAGCGGTCCGGTCCACTGTCCTGAAAACTAGGGACAGATCCACCAGTCCACCTAAGCGCCGACTAACAGATGGACAAATTAGAACTATCTATCGAAACAGCAAAGATATTGATTTCCACACACATGCCCTTGAACTCATTAGATATTATCAGAAAAGAGACTATCCTCCCGAGCTTCTTCTGACTAGTTATCAGAAAGCTTGTACACACTCAAGACATGTTCTACTTGTACCCAAAACTAAAAACTTGGAGAAAAACACACGTATCCCATGGACTTCCACATTCAATGCCATAAAACAAAGAAAATCATCCAAAAGAACTGCTAGAAAGCAGCCCCATATGCAGAAGCACATTCAGCACACCACCCATGTTTGGCTATAGAAAGAATCACACTTTCAAAGACACCCTTGTTTCAGCCAAATTAGATTTTCCTACCAAAATGGGATTCCAAGATAAAACTTTCCTGAACCCTATCTACCCATGCACCAGGAAAAAATGTTTTTTCTGTAACAAAGTGGACAGTAAGCATGAATTCACAAGTAATCACACAGGCTTAAAATACAGATGTAAAGTAGACATATTGTGACACCCGCAATGTCATATACTTACTCACATACACTTCGTGCCACAAACAGTATGTGGGTGAAACAAAACCTGAGTTCCACATATGAGTGAAGGAACACTTACGGGATACTAGAAAACACAAAGATACCCCTGTTGTACAACATTTTAATTTGCCCAATCACATTGGCTAGAATGCGTCCTTCAAAATTATACAACTTCTCCCTCATGACCCTGAGGACTCAGATAAAACTTATATTAGAAGAGAACAAGAGAAATACTGGATACACCAACTCCATATGCTGGATCCTATACGGATCAATCATGCAGACTGGTGATTCCAAAATCCGAGTTGCTTTTATTCTAACGATAAATATGTCAAATTCTGAAATGAACCATGTGCTCAATGCAGCCAAAATTGACTTCCTTTTTCTGTAAACGGTACCAGATCGGGAACTTGTCTAGCCTACCTTACTTGTTAGTAACTGAAACAGACTAGCTGTAGCGATGAATGACATACATCGCAAAGTACGCACAAAATATCAATTTTAGTGGGGCATATAGCGGATGATTTAGGGCGCTATCTCGCAAACAATGCATTTATCACTACTAATATACAGGCAAACCACTCCCAAGCCACATCCCAAACTGTCATTCGAAAATTTATATTTTTTACGTCTTTTTTACGTCAAATCTAAGGAGACCAAGCGTCACTGGATTATGTACCAAAAAGGTCCCATTATCTCTGTCTACATCTATTAACATACAAATGAGTTTCCAGCACAGGAATGACGAGTTACACCATTCGGCTATGACCTCTGTATTGAGAAGATAATAATTTCTCACAACTTGATTGGCTACACAAACGCAATCATATTTAAACGGCCAATGAAACAAAAGTGCCAGAAGAAATTCCTGTGTAATGAATAGTGTGTGAGATGCTTATTTACATCAATGGAAAGTAATCTGGCTATGAGATATAACTGTCCGTTCAGTGCTTTAAAAATATATAGATTTGAACAGAATATTGCTTATAAATACGGTACATTGTGGCCAGGTCTGTATTATTCATAGGATTAAATCTCACCACCAATGAGCTACAAACACTTTCCCTAAACAAAATTTGTGCTTTCTTGTAGCTGTAACATGTCTAATAACACAATAAACAACACAAATTAGTTTTATTGAATTTTTTTTAAAGTACAGGTAGCTTAGATGCTGTAAGGATATGAAACGGAAATGAAATGGAATTAGCAATTTTGTGAAACACTAAATGACAAATTCTGAAAGGGAAAAACAGTGTCCCTACAATTCCAATTTCGGAATTGAATTGACCGATCAATTCCAATCGGAATTGAAACCAACCCTACATAGAATGCAGGAAATGGTTTCTCACAATACGTGTATCTAATTTCTCTATGGGGGGAACTCCTGAACTGACAGCAAATGGGAGGGGCCCAGGGAATAACTGCGTCTAGACCCTCTCCCAAACCATGCCTGTGGCCTCCACATTCCTAAACATGGCCCTGGAAGTACCCTAAGTTGGCCCCATGTGGTATCGCAAGCATGTTTGAGAGCGTACAGATATGCATGTATATATGTATTAAACACAAACCTTTAGTCATATTTGGTCTGATCAAATAACAATCATAACTGAAATCTACACATCTGTTGCTAGGAATACAATATATCTGACCGCGATTTGCACATTTCCGCTGCCACTTCTGAAATTCAACTGCCGAATATGCGTCCCATACATGTAGGTTTAAGCACAATGCTGCAGAAAGAGAAACACAGAATGGACCTTTCCAGTTTTAGCTATTCCCGCCCATTTCTAGCTACCGTAAGCTCCACCCACACCTTGCTCCTGTTGGAATCGATCGATTCCTAAAACCCTGACTATCAACTTCCAGAAAACTACAATAATCCATTATCACGTGAGGTAAACTGGTGTTAGAGAACTAAGTTTATTTTTCTTTCACTCAAAGGTAATGTGCAATATTTAGGGCTATTCAGTGTTAGGACATGACAGTTGTCATTTTAATAGGCTTGCTCCTTCGCTGGCTGTCTTGTACCGGTACTTGTAGATATCCTGCTAAAACCGTGAAAGAAACTAGTTTTTCAGCGATGTTTTGTTTTCAATCATGCCGTATTCTCTAAGAGTTGTAACATTTTTTATTAGTTTGGTATTTAGAGTATGAGTGCAGGGGTGGCAAGTTTTCCAGACTATGATTTAAAACACGTTAAACCATCTGCCCAAAATAGATTTTGGACATGTTAAATTCTCCAACATAGTTGAAAAACCTAATATCGTCTAACATATTTTTAAAACTTGAATTATTCAAATTTTTTTGTTTTAGTGAATTGTATAGCATATATATATAGCATATTTACACATATATGTACACGCCGTGCTCAAAGCCATCTATTTTTATTTATTAATTTTTTTAGCGAATTTAGCCCTTATTATTCTGATGCCAATAAGTTAATTAACCCTTTAACACTCATATCAGCCAAAAACGGCTTCTGTAGTGTTCTTGAGAAATATCCATTTGCAGACCAAGAGAAGACTATTTCTGAAAATTCACCACTGAAATGACTGGCTCCATAACCGAGCCAGTCATTCCAGTGGTAAATTTTCAAAACCTGTCTTCTGTTGGTCTGCAAATGGCCATTTTCTTTGAAAAAATTGAAAATTTCATGAACAAATTTAAGGGTTAAAGGTTTAAATTCCGTTTAATACATCCAATCAGTCATGTCAGTGGAAAGTTTGTGCTGATACATGTTGCTATGAACAACTTACAGTAACAATTCTTTCAAAAATCAAAGTGAACAGAATCTATTCAATAACACAAATTGGAATGGAAGAATATGGATTTTCAGTAATTGCGGGGTTAAAGATGTTTATAAATACTAGATTTACTGGTCAATTACTCGTCATCACAAATACAGGCTTCGCAAACCTTTCTATGTTTGAAATTCCATAACTTTTCCATGACCAAAATTAACAAATTCCATGACTTTTCCATGACCAAAATTAACAAATTCCATGACTTTCAAGAATTAATATCTAGTAGATTTGTGTTTGTCGTAGTTACATAAATTACCATCAGAGTTATTCTACAAATGTCTAAAAGCCAAAGCCCTATTTTCATAAGCCTTTGCCATAATTTTTATTGCATAGAGTAATTTAGTAATTTATATCAACAGATTTCTTTTATTTTTCATGATTACCATTTTCCATGATTTTTCCATGACCTATGTGAGTGGGGGGGGGACTTGGGGGGTGGGGGGAGCCAAATGGAAATATCCTCGTCCACTCGGCAATCATAACATTTCAGGACATTTTGACCCTAATCCCCACCCAGGGGGTGGAGCCAAAGGTATTGTCCTCTTGCACTCCACACTCGTATAGGTAACTCACAACCCAAATTTGGTTGAATTTCATCCAATGGTTTATGAGTTGTGATAAATCAATTTCTTGACTTTTTGACCCCTACCACCATGGGGGCTGAGCCAAATGTAAATTCCCTCTTGCATTCATCAATCATATGAGTAACTCACATACAACATTTGGTTTAAATCCATCTAGCAGTTTCAGAGGAATTGAATTACAATCAAATTTATAGACCGTTTTACCATCCACCACACCCCCTGGAAGCAGAGCCAGATGTAAATGTTCTCTGGCACTCCACAATCAAATGGGTAACTCACATGTTAATCTGGCTGAATGGAGGATTCCAGTTTCTCAGTCAATCATACGATGCCATAATCAACTACATCACATGCCAGCCATTCTCTGGCACTTCACAATCAAATGGGTAACTCACATGTTAATCTGGCTGAATGGAGGATTCCAGTTTCTCAGTCAATCATACGATGCCATAATCAACTACATCACATGCCAGGCTGGCATTATAATCAATTATGCCATGAATGACGCAACATAGTCCATCACAAACACTTAATAGTCCCACATGTTGTACGAATTGTATGTCTTTGCTATATGCCGTTGAATATTTTGAAACTAATTTGACTGGGTGCTTAACAGCACCCCAGTCAAATTCGTTACAAAATTCTCAACAGCTTATCTGTATAGTTTTTTGGAAATTGAGATTCAGTGAGAGCATGGATTGATTGATTCCAACCCTGTCACAATGTGGGTGGAGATTAGCTAGAGATAGGCGGAGCGTGGCTAAAACTGGATTCCTCTAGTTCGTCCAAGTTTCAGAGGAGTTGATTAACAATCAGTTTAACCATTTGGCATTAACCCTTTAGCCCTCGAATTTGTTCAAGAAAATTTAAATTTTCTCATGGAAAATGTCCATTTACCCTTTAACAATTATACCCACCAAAAATGGTTTATGCAGTGGCCTTGGGAAATGTCCATTTGCAGACCAAGAGAAGACTATTTTTCAAAATTCACCACTGGAATGACTGGCTCGGTTATCGAGCCAGTCATTCCAGTGGTAAATTGTCAAAAATAGCCTGTTTTGCAGGCGAGACAAAAATGACCCACTACTAGAACTAAATGCCAAATATGACCACAATCATCAATACAAGAAATTTATGCATTTGATTTTAGCTGCGTTTAAGCAAGCTTCTTATGTAGACGCATAAATCATGCACTAGTAGGCTCATGAAACCACTTTGGTCCTACCTTTATTTCGCTTTTGTCTCGTTTTAATGCACAAAATTGAAAATTATTTTGGAGCTGTACTGTAAGTCAAAGGGCAACAACAACAGGTTTAATTTTCAATAAAATGTATACGATTTTGGGAATGGCGGGAGCATAGAACACTTACCTATTAGGAGCCAAAACAAAAACATCTCTATGAACACGCCTTGTATTACCTGCCAGCCATGGAGTCTAAACCTAAAGTACTAGTTGTTTCCAGAAAAGGAGCTTGTTCACTGAACCTGAAAAGAAAATCAATCATGATTATCATTGTACTGCTACAGACATGTAGCACTAACAGGCAAATTTGCATTTAACAAATCTAAATATTTGATTATTAAATGTCAATCCACTTGCAGGCAAAGAGAAGGCTTTTCTTGAAAATTTACCACTGGGATTACTGACTCAGTTCTCGAGATGACCATTCCAGTACAAAAATTTCAAAAGTAGTCTTCCTTACCCCTTTAACACTCATATTAGCCAAAAACGGCTTCTGCGGTGGTCTTAGTAAATGTCCATTTGCAGACCAAGAGAAGACTATTTTTGAAAATTTACCACTGGAATGACTGGCTCGATAACCAAACCAGTCATTCCAGTAGTAAATTTTTAAAAATAGTTTCTGCTGTTTCTTGTGCTTTTCTGAGGATACTTTCTGAATATCCTCGTGCTTTGTAGTGGTTTATAATAGCATTGCTATGTAATATGAAATCTGTCTTGAGTGTGCAGATCCTACGCAATCTGAGCATTTGTCTGAGAACTCTGCAGTGAATTTAATGGAGCTACGCGCTTGGTTCATGTATGCTAGGAAGGCGTGGAGTTTATCCTCTCCTTGATCCCAGACCATGAAGATGTCTTAAATAATGACTAGGTTTGTAGGGCGCATTCTGGAGCAGGGTATCTTCTAGAATACCCATAAAAATGCATGCATATGTGCATGCTGCTTTACTGCCCCTGGCCGTGCGGCCTACTTGGACATAGTGTTGTCCATTGAAGGAAAGGTTATTTCTTTCTAGCACGAATCTAAGTAAACTTAACCCTCCCGCACCCCACCCCGCAACGTTACAGCAAAGATCGCATTGATTATGATGACAAGAATGAAGCGGGCAATAATACACCCATACACTGATCCTCAAGGATGTATAACGGAACCAGGAATCATATCGCATAGCATTCGGGGTATATTTACTAATAAATATAAATTATACTCCTAACGAAGGCCAAAACGATATGTGAAGAAACAACAAAATGTAAACAAACTGCTGTAGCACACGGTAAAACCGGAGACCACACATCTAAATCAAGAATTTTGAAACCACTGATCATTGCAAACGGATCGTGATAACACGCAAGACTTGAAAATTACATTTTTTTCTGGTACCAATTAAAGTATGCAGCACCTAGAATCAGATGCGCGAATTAATGAAACATTTTCTTCACATAAACATCTGAGCAACACGGGTGTGACGTCACCCACTCGGATCTTACGGAGAACGACGTCAGCCGATTTTCGTGTTAAAACACTCAAGCCAACACCTTATTTCATATCTGCCGATCGCATGTTGGGGTTTAAAGGAAGGCGATCAATCTGGCATATTTCGTTGTTAACACACATCCCAGATTCTTTGGGGTTAGAAATTGGACACAGACAAAATTTTGAATACCTAAGTCTTTTAACTATGGAATAACATGGAAATATACGACCTGGTTATCATCGGCTGCATCCATGGTAATCCAATATATCCTTAGAGAGCGCACAAAGCTATCACAATTACACAGATCTCAAGACATCCAACTGCAAAAAAGCATGTGTCTCTTGTTGCTATGCAAACAATCATGAGCTTCATGGCAAACAGGTACTCGGCAGTTGGGAGCCGAGTACCCGGTTCCAGGAGTCAGTAAAGCTTACTAAGTCTATAGTCCTACGGCCCAGCTATCCAGGCTAGCTGTATCAGAAGTAATAGAATGGTGAGTATTGATCGAAGGAGAACTGGCTGATCGAATCGAGATCCTGAGGCCTCTCACTCGATCCGACCACGAGACGAGAGCCTTCTTGACAGCCCACAAGTCCAAGATATTGATGAAAGCTGTCGACTCCCCCACGGACCAGAGAACGAAAATCGACAGGGAGATTTGGACTGCTCGCCACCCTTCCTGGGAAGTGTCTGTGAAATAATCCCCTGAGGAGAGGTCTTGACTAATGGAACACCTATCGGAAGCAGAGAACGATCCTTCCAAAAGTCTAAATGAGGGATCAAGTGTTCGCTGATGGGAATCTGATGGTACATGTATATAAAATGAACTGACAGCTTCCAGAGGGAGCTCAGGAACACTTGAAAGGGTCTTCTCATTAGCGCCGCCCAGAGATTGACATTCTCGACGCTGACCATCAAGCCTAGAAACCTGAGAAAAAATCTTGCCTTGACTGAGGAGGTTGTCAGAATGTCCATAGCCAACAAGATTGCCTCCACCCTTGCCTCTGAAGGAAAGACTACGCCCTGAGAGTTTACATCTATTGTCAACGTTACACCTGGAGCATCTAAAACAGACATGGTCCTTATAGGCAACCTTAACAAATTTGTGGCATTCAGAGCAAGATGGTGGGGTAGGCTTGGCCTAAAAAATAATCACAAAACCTAAAATAAGCAAGCGGACCAAAACAGGAATGGAAGGGAGACAAAAAATTTTCAAATATTTTGACCATAAATTAAATGTTAACCCTCCAGCACCCCAAACCTGCAATGTTACAACCAAGATCGCGTAAGCAGGCGACAAGAACGATAGCGGACATTAATACAGCCATAAACTGATCCTGACGGATGTATCACACGGAACCAGGTCGAATTGCATTCGCGGCATATTTAAGAATTAATTTCAAAATTATACTACTCAAACGAAGGCCAAAACGATACGTGAAGGAAACAACAAAATGCATAAACAAACTGCTGTAGAACACGGTAAAACCGCAGAACACACATCTTAAATCAAGAATTTTGAAACCATCGATCAACGCAAACAGATCGTGATTACCACGCAAAACTTGACATAATTCTAAAGTTTTCTGGTACAAAAAGCAAGCAGCACCAAGAATAAGATGCGCGAATTAATGAAACATTTCCGTCACCATAAAAATCTGAGAAACAACACGGGTGTGACGTCACCAGCTCGGATAATACGGAGAACGACGTCAGCCGATTTTCATGTTAAAAACTGTATAGCCAACACCCAATTTCATATTACTGCCGATCGCCGTTGGGATTAAGAGGCAACCTTATCTGGCATACATGTATTTCATTGTAACCACACGTCCCAGATTTGGGGTCAGAAATTGGAACATGCAACACAGATGAAATTTTAGACACTTAAGTCTCCATATATGCTAGAGAATAACACGAAAAAATACAACCCAAGTTTCAGTAGCTCCTTCCATGGTAATCCAATTAATTCCTGGCGTGAAAACTTAGCTTAATTAGGCACAAAGACTTAAACTTTGAGAAAACTAAGATTATTTCAATATGCAAAAAGCATGTATTGCTCTTGTTGCTATGCAAACAAGAATGAGTCTCACTGGCAGATGAGTAGCCGGTTGTTGGGAGCTGGGTACCTGGTTCCAGGAGCCGGTAAAGCTTTCTAAATCTAGATTCCTAGAGCAGCTAGCTAGTATTATCAAAGAGTAATATAATGGTAAGTATTGATCGAAGGAGAACAACACCACCGTTCCACCCTCACCCAACCACCTACCCCCCCACCCCCATATTTACCCTACCACCCTGGGTCTGGAGCATAATGTCAGCGCTTAAATACACAATTATATGGGTAAGCACCATAACAAATTTGGTTGAACTATGCCAATTTTGAAGTTTACCTCTCCCCCCCCCCCCCACACACACACACCCCAGGGCAGAGCCTAATGTAAAAAATGTGACCATGCAATCTACAAATCATATGGGTAATTCACACACCAAATTTGTTTGAATTCTGTTAACTTTTGATGTTCTGTTGTCTTCTGTCCTTGCCCGCACTCACCCCGGGTTTGGAGCCTAATGTAGGTATTGTCTCACACTCCACAATCATATGGCTATGAGTAACTCACATATAACCAATTTGGTTGAATTCAAACAAAGAGTTTCAGAGGAGATATCCAGACATAACCGATTGCAATATCCCCACTTTTTTTAATGAGTGAGAATAATTACTATATGGCAGGATCATGATAGATTGTACAATGTAACACGCTGTCAGCTCTTAGGCCAAACAGGTAAGCATGCAAGATTGAGGTATGGTTAATTAAAATATATGCACGACACATGACTGGCCAATCACATGAGGTCGTTAATTAACTAATCCACCCACCCAACCAGTGCTATATTAGAATATTTGTATGTGTTGAGACAGGTACTCAAACAGAAGTTTTGAAATTTAGATGGCCTCTGTGTCCGTCATGGCCTTTCAATGCTCAACACATTACAGGGATGGGTCTACCCATTTGAAATTGTTTGCCAGTGAATTAGCCTATTTTGTGATTTCATTAGCCATATCTCGACATTCTTAGTCTGACCAATAACCTATATGTAGCAATCTAATACTTTATGATCCTGCTTAGCTGGACTTGAAAGCTACGTAATAACTAAGTAAGATGACCAGCGGGCCAGGTAAGCAATAGATTATTGGATGGAATTAGATGGGTCATCATGGTTCAGCAGGGACCTTTGACCTACCCACTTAAAACCAATAGCCAGTGAATTAGTCTATTTGGGCATTTTATTAGTCAACCATGAGAATTATTCTCGAAACCCAAAAAAAATTGGTGAATGTGTAGGTCTCTCCGTGCAAATGATTCTTTACAATATCATAAATATCCCTTTGAGTATTCTGAAAATAATTTGACTTTAAGTCAGCCAGCGAAGAGTATTTTCAGAATAATCAATAGAGCTTTATTACATAGTGTCTGAAATTATGTGAAGACATTTGTGTACTAAGATCTTTGCTGCCTTTTTGTCTCTGCTAGCAGTTAATATCTTGCAGACTAACGATTCATTGGCAGGTGGTCGCTTAAGAAAGGAACTTTATTAATACATTTTATGGCTGAACGAATGAAAATTAAAGTGCAATTTTTTTTTAAGAAAGGTAGAATGCTAATCAAAAGCATAACCTTGGCTTTGTAACCCTCCCCCCCCCCCCCAAATTCCTCTTACTTGAACCTGCTTCCCTCTCAAGTGTCATGTGGAATCGCATTTGCAGAGGAACAACATCTTGAGTGGAAACAAATTTTCTTCATTGGTTCATCAGGAATATAATATTTCCAGCTCGCTGCAATATAATTACTAAATCTAGGGCTGTGAAATGTTGGTTTCACCGTTTGATTTGAAAGGTTACTTACAACTCTCGCCACGTGAAGGCCTGGAATATTGAGAATTAGACTCAAAACACATTTTGGATAGAAACCTGAAGATCAGAGCAGAAAATGAAAATATTTGGGCCTGAATTGTGGAATTTGGGATTAACCAGCCAGTGGTCTTGAAAAATCTTTTACAAAGCAAGATAGCAGGAGAGGAATATTTGAGAAAACTTAGCCCACTCAAAGCGTCATTCCAGCATTAAGTTTTCTAGGATATACCACTCTTTGCCTACAAATGGCCATTTCCTGTTGGGACATTTGGATTTTCTTGATAAATCTTGGCCATTAGCCTGTTAACCCTTGAAATTCCACTGTCTCTTGTTGAATATTTTTATACCAATTTGGCTGGAATCTGTTGCAAAAAGCTTCCAGTCAAATTAGTTTCAAAATATTCAATAGAACCTTTCTTACATCACAAACAAATTTTTGTTTCTGGTCTCTAAGGTTTAACGGGTTAAAACCAGCATTTTTGGCAAAAACGTGTAAAATTCTTGCAGAAAAAAAAGAGAGGAAATACGAACATTTGTAAACAAAATGCACAAATCTTGGCATGAAGTAAAAATGTTAAAATTTTGTCCTGAAATCTGAATATTTTGAAGAGAAATACGAAAATTTTGTCAGAAAAGGACATGAACTATATCCAAACTGGCCAGCAAAGATGGACATCCAGGGTCATAATTTATATACAAATCAGGTTTAGTATGAATTAAATGTATCTGATTTTGTTATACAGGGTAAGATGCAGATGTAGAGAAACACACAAATTTCAAAATTTATATTCATACACTTATACACTACCCACTATGATTTAATTGTTCTGAAATGTACCTACTTTTTCCATCCTTATTTTTGTCATTTCCAGACACATTTTACAAAATATGATCAAGAAAATTTCAATTAGATTTCTTTTTCCAGACGAAGAAACTTTTTGACATTAACGTTCTCGAGCCAGTCATTCCAATGTACATCTTTGAAAACTACTATCTTGGCAAATGCTGGTCCTGCAGATGGACATGCAGAATCTGTGTTTGGCCAGTTGAGCCATTAAATGGTTAAACACACATTTTATGATATATCACAACCAGAGCCTGTTCAAAACCTTTCATTGTAAATTGTCAGAATTAGAACCACAATCAACTGCAAAAGATTCTAAGATTATTTAGATTTTACGTCGCTGCCAATATGGGAACGAGCAGTATTTGCAACTTTGAAAATTTCCCAACATTTCCAAACCAATAGAACAGAATGTTCTATTTCGGATATTCTTTTAAGCATTGAAAACAGTTTCTTAAGTTTCCATACTTTTCCCTGTAAAGGAGGAAGGGGGGGGGGGGGGGGGGGGGGGGGGGGGGGGGAGGGGAGATTTTATCTTTTTTGGTGGGGGCAAGCATCTGTGTCATAATACATAAAACTTTTTTCAGACCGTTACAAGAAATGTCAGCCTGTCCATTTTTCAAATTTTCTGGGAGGCTAAATTTACCATTGAAATGGCTCGCTCCGGAGGGTTCTCCAGATGATTCTGGACTGTCTGGCTAACCCTTTCTCATCTCAACCACACCTGGTTAACCCTTTCATCGATGACTTCCCCATATTTCAGTTTCAAGACAATGATACAGGAAAACAGTTGAATATTCTAATGTTAATATGGCTGGAAGTTGTTGCTGCCTTAGACAGCATGCAATGGCTTCCAGTCATATTAACTTCAAAATATTCAACGGAATATGGTAGGCATCGGAAAGAATGTACATTTTCAGGGGTTTGTCGGTGAAAGGCAGGGTTGGGTTTTGGACTGTCCAAAACTAATTTTGAACAGACTTTGTCCAAAACCTGTCTTAAAAACCTAATATGGTGGTAACATATTTTTAAAACTTGAATTATTCAAAATTTTTTGTTTTAGCGAATTGCATAGCATATATATATAGCATATTTACACATATATGTACACACCGTGCTCAAAGCCATCTATTTTTATTTATTTATTTTTTTAGCGAATTTAGCCCTTATTATTCTGATGCCAATAAGTTAATTAACCCTTTAACACTCATATCAGCCAAAAACGGCTTCTGTAGTGTTCTTGAGAAATATCCATTTGCAGACCAAGAGAAGACTATTTCTGAAAATTCACCACTGAAATGACTGGCTCCATAACCGAGCCAGTCATTCCAGTGGTAAATTTTCAAAAACAGTCTTCTGTTGGTCTGCAAATGGCCATTTTCTTTGAAAAAATTGAAAATTTCATGAACAAATTTAAGGGTTAAAGGTTTAAATTCCGTTTAATACATCCAATCAGTCATGTCAGTGGAAAATTTGTGCTGATACATGTTGCTATGAACAACTTACAGTAACAATTCTTTCAAAAATCAAAGTGAACAGAATCTATTCAATAACAGAAATTGGAATGGAAGAATATGGATTTTCAGTAATTGCGGGGTTAAAGATGTTTATAAATACTAGATTTACTGGTTAATTACTCGTCATCACAAATACAGGCTTCGCAAACCTTTCTGTTTGAAATTTCATAACTTTTCCATGACCAAAATTAACAAATTCCATGACTTTCAAGAATTAATATCTAGTAGATTTGTGTTTGTCGTAGTTATAAAAATTACCACCAGAGTTATTCTACAAATGTCTAAAAGCCAAAGCCCTATTTTCATAAGCCTTTGCCATAATTTTTATTGCATAGAGTAATTTAGTAATTTATATCAACAGATTTCTTTTATTGTTCATGATTACCATTTTCCATGATTTTTCCATGACCTATGTGGGTGGGGGGGGGAGCCAAATGGAAATATCCTCGTCCACTCGGCAATCATAACATTTCAGGACATTTTTACCCTAATCCCCACCCAGGGGGTGGAGCCAAAGGTATTGTCCTCTTGCACTCCACACTCGTATAGGTAACTCACAACCCAAATTTGGTTGAATTTCATCCAATGGTTTATGAGTTGTGATAAATCAATTTCTTGACTTTTTGACCACTACCACCATGGGGGCTGAGCCAAATGTAAATTCCCTCTTGCATTCATCAATCATATGAGTAACTCACATACAACATTTGGTTTAAATCCATCTAGCAGTTTCGGAGGAATTGAATTACAATCAAATTTATAGACCGTTTTACCATCCACCACACCCCCTGGAAGCAGAGCCAGATGTAAATGTTCTCTGGCACTCGACAATCAAATGGGTAACTCACATGTTAATCTGGCTGAATGGAGGATTCCAGTTTCTCAGTCAATCATACGATGCCATAATCAACTACGTCACATGCCAGGCTGGCATTATAATCAATTATGCCATGAATGACGCAACATAGTCCATCACAAACACTTAATAGTCCCACATGTTGTACGAATTGTATGTCTTTGCTATATGCCGTTGAATATTTTGAAACTAATTTGACTGGGTGCTTAACAGCACCCCAGTCAAATTCGTTACAAAATTCTCAACAGCTTATCTGTATAGTTTTTTGGAAATTGAGATTCAGTGAGAGCATGGATTGATTCATTCCAACCCTGTCACGCGGGTGGAGATTAGCTAGAGATAGGCGGAGCGTGGCTAAAACTGGATTCCTCTAGTTCGTCCAAGTTTCCGAGGAGTTGATTAACAATCAGTTTAACCATTTGACATTAACCCTTTAGCCCTCGAATTTGTTCAAGAAAATTTAAATTTTCTCATGGAAAATGTCCATTTACCCTTTAACAATTATACCCACCAAAAATGGTTTATGCAGTGGCCTTGGGAAATGTCCATTTGCAGACCAAGAGAAGACTATTTTTGAAAATTCACCACTGGAATGACTGGCTCGGTTATCGAGCCAGTCATTCCAGTGGTAAATTGTCAAAAATAGCCTGTTTTGCAGGCGAGACAAAAATGACCCACTACTAGAACTAAATGCCAAATATGACCACAATCATCAATACAAGAAATTTATGCATTTGATTTTAGCTGCGTTTAAGCAAGCTTCTTATGTAGACGCATAAATCATGCACTAGTAGGCTCATGAAACCACTTTGGTCCTACCTTTATTTCGCTTTTGTCTCGTTTTAATGCACAAAATTGAAAATTATTTTGGAGCTGTACTGTAAGTCAAAGGGCAACAACAACAGGTTTAATTTTCAATAAAATGTATACGATTTTGGGAATGGCGGGAGCATAGAACACTTACCTATTAGGAGCCAAAACAAAAACATCTCTATGAACACGCCTTGTATTACCTGCCAGCCATGGAGTCTAAACCTAAAGTACTAGTTGTTTCCAGAAAAGGAGCTTGTTCACTGAACCTGAAAAGAAAATCAATCATGATTATCATTGTACTGCTACAGACATGTAGCACTAACAGGCAAATTTGCATTTAACAAATCTAAATATTTGATTATTAAATGTCAATCCACTTGCAGGCAAAGAGAAGGCTTTTCTTGAAAATTTACCACTGGGATTACTGACTCAGTTCTCGAGATGACCATTCCAGTACAGAAATTTCAAAAGTAGTCTTCCTTACCCCTTTAACACGCATATTAGCCAAAAACGGCTTCTGCGGTGGTCTTAGTAAATGTCCATTTGCAGACCAAGAGAAGACTATTTTTGAAAATTTACCACTGGAATGAGTGGCTCGATAACCAAACCAGTCATTCCAGTAGTAAATTTTTAAAAATAGTTTCTGCTGTTTCTTGTGCTTTTCTGAGGATACTTTCTGAATATCCTCGTGCTTTGTAGTGGTTTATAATAGCATTGCTATGTAATATGAAATCTGTCTTGAGTGTGCAGATCCTACGCAATCTGAGCATTTGTCTGAGAACTCTGCAGTGAATTTAATGGAGCTACGCACTTGGTTCATGTATGCTAGGAAGGCGTGGAGTTTATCCTCTCCTTGATCCCAGACCATGAAGATGTCTTAAATAATGACTAGGTTTGTAGGGCGCATTCTGGAGCAGGGTATCTTCTAGAATACCCATAAAAATGCATGCATATGTGCATGCTGCTTTACTGCCCCTGGCCGTGCTGCCTACTTGGACATAGTGTTGTCCATTGAAGGAAAGGTTATTTCTTTCTAGCACGAATCTAAGTAAACTTAACCCTCCCGCACCCCACCCCGCAACGTTACAGCAAAGATCGCATTGATTATGATGACAAGAATGAAGCGGGCAATAATACACCCATACACTGATCCTCAAGGATGTATAACGGAACCAGGAATCATATCGCATAGCATTTGGGGTATATTTACTAATAAATATAAATTATACTCCTAACGAAGGCCAAAACGATATGTGAAGAAACAACACAATGTAAACAAACTGCTGTAGCACACGGTAAAACCGGAGACCACACATCTAAATCAAGAATTTTGAAACCACTGATCATTGCAAACGGATCGTGATAACACGCAAGACTTGAAAATTACAGTTTTTTCTGGTACCAATTAAAGTATGCAGCACCTAGAATCAGATGCGCGAATTAATGAAACATTTTCTTCACATAAACATCTGAGCAACACGGGTGTGACGTCACCCACTCGGATCTTACGGAGAACGACGTCAGCCGATTTTCGTGTTAAAACACTCAAGCCAACACCTTATTTCATATCTGCCGATCGCCTGTTGGGGTTTAAAGGAAGGCGATCAATCTGGCATATTTCGTTGTTAACACACATCCCAGATTCTTTGGGGTTAGAAATTGGACACAGACAAAATTTTGAATACCTAAGTCTTTTAACTATGGAATAACATGGAAATATACGACCTGGTTATCATCGGCTGCATCCATGGTAATCCAATATATCCTTAGAGAGCGCACAAAGCTATCACAATTACACAGATCTCAAGACTTCCAACTGCAAAAAAGCATGTGTCTCTTGTTGCTATGCAAACAATCATGAGCTTCATGGCAAACAGGTACTCGGCAGTTGGGAGCCGAGTACCCGGTTCCAGGAGTCAGTAAAGCTTACTAAGTCTATAGTCCTAGGGCCCAGCTATCCAGGCTAGCAGTATCAGAAGTAATAGAATGGTGAGTATTGATCGAAGGAGAACTGGCTGATCGAATCGAGATCCTGAGGCCTTTCACTCGATCCGACCACGAGACGAGAGCCTTCTTGACAGCCCACAAGTCCAAGATATTGATGAAAGCTGTCGACTCCCCCACGGACCAGAGAACGAAAATCGACAGGGAGATTTGGACTGCTCGCCACCCTTCCTGGGAAGTGTCTGTGAAATAATCCCCTGAGGAGAGGTCGTGACTAATGGAACACCTATCGGAAGCAGAGAACGATCCTTCCAAAAGTCTAAATGAGGGATCAAGTGTTCGCTGATGGGAATCAGATGGTACATGTAAATAAAATGAACTGACAGCTTCCAGAGGGACCTCAGGAACACTTGAAAGGGTCTTCTCATTAGCGCCGCCCAGAGATTGACATTCTCGACGCTGACCATCAAGCCTAGAAACCTGAGAAAAAATCTTGCCTTGACTGAGGAGGTTGTCAGAATGTCCATAGCCAACAAGATTGCCTCCACCCTTGCCTCTGAAGGAAAGACTACGCCCTGAGAGTTTACATCTATTGTCAACGTTACACTTGGAGCATCTAAAACAGACATGGTCCTTATAGGCAACCGTAACAAATTTGTGGCATTCAGAGCAAGATGGTGGGGTAGGCTTGCCTAAAAAATAATCACAAAACCTAAAATAAGCAAGCGGACCAAAACAGGAATGGAAGGGAGACAAATAATTTTCAAATATTTTGACCATAAATTAAATGTTAACCCTCCAGCACCCCAAACCTGCAATGTTACAACCAAGATCGCGTAAGCAGGCGACAAGAACGATAGCGGACATTAATACAGCCATAAACTGATCCTGACGGATGTATCACACGGAACCAGGTTGAATTGCATTCGCGGTATATTTAAGAATTAATTTCAAAATTATACTACTCAAACGAAGGCCAAAACGATACGTGAAGGAAACAACAAAATGCATAAACAAACTGCTGTAAAACACGGTAAAACCGCAGAACACACATCTTAAATCAAGAATTTTGAAACCATCGATCAACAAAACGAATTAATATTTGCGGCTGCCGAAATTACATGGCTGCCGAAACCGCCCGAGACCCAGCAACAGGACGCGCACTGGCAGACGAATCCTGGACGGCAAGCAGTGCGGATTAACTTCCCTCTCTTCTGGCCAGCTCGCCTCATCACAGTTAAAGGTACGACTTATATTAATCAATTAGCAATTACCTGATTCACTACAAAACGCAAGTGCGGGAGAACGCAAAAAGCAGCAATTGTTAGAAATAAAACAAGAAATAAACTCGAGATAACACCCTTAATGAGGGTTAAGAATAAGAATATAGCCCTTTTTTACACCGCAACCATTGTGGCATGATATCCAAATTGGATCCCCACAATATACTGAAGAAATATTAAAAAGATTAATACGAAAATTGGTAACATTAGACTAAGAGACGGTTATACGAATTAAAGAAACAACTCGAATATACCTTTTCTCAATTAACAGCTAAATGGATTAGTACAGTTAAAAAAATTCACTGTAAATGTTGTAGAAATAAGTAAAATCTATTTTAAATTTCTTGTTATTTTCCACTGGTCCTTTTTTCTTCTTCTTTTAAGGAGGGGGAATCGAAACACCACCACCTACCACCACTGTTAAGGCAGCCACATGCAAACAGAAACGAAAGTAAAGTAAAACTATCAGAATTACAATTCATTCTTATACAACAACATTATTGAAAGCTTATTTAAACCACAGGCCTTTGAACTTTCGTCCATCCATCCCTCTACCACATCCCCAACTACTACTATATATAATATACACAAGGTATGAAACCTTCGTCTGTGGGCATCATTGTTAGAAAGCTGATTGGTTGGTTTGTAGTCAGAACCGTGATGTCAGCGGATTTTGACAACAAACCAACCAATCGGTCTTCTGACAATGGTGCCCACAGATGAAGGTTTCACACCTTGTGTATATTATATATAGTAAGATATAGTAGTCGGATTCACCAGCGGATGCTCCTCCGTGTATGCAGTATTTTTACTCACAGAATGCATTGCAGAAGCCAAGGACTTGAAGTCTCCATTATACATAACCTTCCTAGATGCATCAAAAGCCTTCGACATTGTATGCCACAAGAGCATGTTAAATTCTGCTTTCTCCCAAGGCGTGGATGGGCAGCTATGGGAACTATTCAACAGTATGTACTCAGGGATTACTTCAGAAATTAAGTGGCTCATCGGAGTGTCTAGCCCAATTATTGAGGAACTGGGCATAAGACAGGGTGCCTATACTTCACCAGATCTGTTTAAGCTGCGCAGCAACCCATTACTTAACAAGCTGGTTGCCCATCCGGGAGCGTTCCACATAGGATCCATTCCTGCAGGCGCAGTGATGTGTGCCGATGACCTGGCAGTTATAACCAGCAATTCAAGTGCTATGCAACAGCTACTCACCATCACTGAGATTGATGCCGCAAATGAAAGGTATCTGTTCAGCTCAACGAAGACTAAGGCAGTGATTCCGAAAACAGCCCCTGGTTACCCATACCCTGAGCTCTTCTTCAAGCTGAATGGGAATCCACTGGAACAATCAGATGATGAAATCCATCTTGGAGTCCATAGAACTACAGATACCAGAAGCCTGCTTACAGTCAGTTCGCACATACAAACAGCACAATGTACGGCATACTCATTAATGGGAGCAGGTATGCATGGCCTTAACGGAATTAACCCCAAGACATCTAGGAAAATATGGGACATATATGTCATACCTGTTCTCCTGCATGGTTTGGAAGCTCTGATACTCTCCAAGACAGAGACCCAGCTTCTAGAAGACTACTATAGAGGATCCATGAAACAGATACAGCATCTTCCAGCTTCAACTGCTAATGCTGCCACATATCTTCTTCTTGGTATCATCCCAATAGAAGGCCAACTGCACAAGAGAATCTTGACTCTATTTATAAACATGGTCCGCAGACGAGATTCCATCGAGGCCCAGGTTATCCGACGTCAACTTGCCGTTAAGGACTCCGGTTCACACAGTTGGGTGATAATGGCAGACAACTACTCTCTCAGTATCAGCTCCCGTCGGCGTTTCAACTTGTGAAAACCCAGCCGTCAAAGTACATGTGAAAAAATCTATTGAAGCAGAGTGTCAATGCTTATTGGAGATACCATCTAATTAGTGAAGCTACCTCTAAAGTAACACTATCATTCATCAACTTGAACTCCTGCACCATGAATAGATGTCATCCTATTTGGGAACTGACTAATACAGACACACTAACAGTCCTAAAAGCAGCAGTGAAAGTTAAATTAATCACACAGCGATATAACCTGTTTGGCGGATCTATGCGAGACCGATCTCAAAGCACTATCTGCCCAATGTGCAAGTCGGCAGCTGAAACAATCACCCACTTTATCCTGCTGTGCCCGAGCTTAGAAGGTGTTCGTGTCACATATCTTCGTAGAATAGATGACGTCCTTCAGACTGCTGATGTACCAAGGCTGTGCTAGCTGACGGAGGAGGATGCCACTAGACTGATACTTGACGCTTCACATTTCATTCCACTTAACAATCCACTGAGAATTCTCCTGGAACAAATATCACTAGACCTCTGTTTCAAGTTACACCACACTCGATCATTAAAACTTAGCGGAATATCTCGATACACCGTACAAAGACGAGGAAAACCCCCCAAAACAACCAACAACAAAAGGCATACATGTGGTGATTAAGATAACGAAAATTCTGACTAGTAAATTTGCAGTCGTCACATCAGTCCAGTTCAGGGCTGATGGTTCACCTAGAATTGGAGAGGCGGTATCTGCAAGACAAGTAACAAGTAATAAGTAGGGGGAATATGTGGTAGAGGGATGGATGGACGAAAATTCAAAGGCCTGTGTTTAAACTCTGCATAGATGTCTTTTTTCTGAGATTTTAAATTAAAAGTTTTTTAGTTTATGTCTTTATAAATCTGCAAATTCTTACCAATTATAAGTTTGTAAGTAGGATCTGAAATACATATTATCTAGATCTACACATTATAGTAGTCAAACAAGTACCATAACTTAGTTTGCACTTGTCTTCTATCGCCCATTCTTTTTCATACTAACTCTTTCTACTTGTGCTGTCATTCCTCCGGCTGTCCCCATGTCTGTTCTATCCCTGAGTGGCCGCGGGACAAAGAAGTTAACGCTCAGTATACTCTACTAACAAATTGGATACTTCTTTTTGTGGTGTCATTACACGATAAGAGAAAAAATTAGTTTGACTGCACATGTATAGATAAAAAAATAAAAAATAAATAAAAAATAATAATACAGATAATAAGAGCTAACAAACTTTAGAAGATGGGTTTCTGCGAGGACTGTAGGCAATCAAAACCGGATGTTCCCAACGCTCCCAGTGATTTGATGTTGTGTAAGAAATGTTACCAGATACGACACGGCACAGGTAGCACTGTATCTAACTCAGAAAATTCTACAGCAATATCTGTAATCTCAAATCCAATACCTGTTACATCATACAACACAGAAAATTCAGATACAAATACACTCATAGCCAAAACATCGAGCACGTCACAAATCCCTAATAAGTCACCTGCTGACTCAATGAGCAGCATGCCCAGCACTTCCAACACATCCAAACCTGATGAGACAAACGCCCTAAGTGCAAGCCAAAATATTCCTGGCATAAGCTGTGGATGCAGTGCTACAGATAACTTATATATGATCTGCTGCAACAGCTGTAAACATTGGGTACACTTTACATGTACCAAGCTTCCGCCATACATGTTGTCCGCTCTAACAAACCCCAAAAGAAAGTTTACCTGTAAAGACTGCACTCAGATATCAGACAAGATTGCTGAACTTCTAACCTGGCATATCTCCACTTATAAGTCAGAATATGACTGGTCCGAAGATGATTGGCCCGACTGTAGCACTGAAATTGAAATTGGCAACCAAGCTAACAGTGGTGCTATTGTTCCCACAACATCAACTTCTTCAGCTACTGCCCCCACAAATGCTACAACAACAACTCTTTCAGCTATAGTCACTGCTACTACTAACACTGCAACTACAACTACGACACACTCTAACATCGCTAAACAAACTAACTCCGATCGATTGCAGCATTGCAAAGTCAGGTCGAGGAATTATGTAATAATGTACCTGTTAAATCCACCACTCAAGTTAGTAATCACCAAGCCCACTCAAACAACCAACATAGATTTGCTTCTAGGCCTACATCACACAGTAATAACACAGGCCTTTCGAGGCAAAATTCTGTCAGCTATGCTCAAATGGTGTCGCACCCATGCAAATTAGCCACAACCAGTACTGGTGATAAAAACTCTGATCCTCAGCCACAGGGGCCACAACCAATTGATACTAATATTCAAAGGTCAGAGAATACCAAGATCAACACATTAATTGTAGGTAGCTCTACTCTAAAAAAATTAAGTGGTCGCTACATGAGTACCGATAAATGATTTAACTGTCGACAGTTAAACTCGACAGTTAAATCATTTGGAGGGGCACGTATATGTGAGCTAACTGACCAACTAAAGGTTCAAATAGATACGATCGATGTACTAGTGGTTCATATGGGAACAAATGATATAGCAAAACGGACATTGGAAGGAATGATCCAAGACTATGATGCCTTAATACAAACTGCCAAGTCACTTACACCAGGCATACAGATTCTTATATCTTCTCTTCTTCCTAGACCGTTCAATGAGTATGAAAACAATCTAACTCAGCAGTTTAATGCAATGTTGTGTTCACTTGCAAATTGGCTGAATTTATTCTTCATTGATAACTCTGCACTTTTCATTAGAAATGGTGAACCATTGCCTCAACTATATTGTGATAAAGTTCACCCAAATACCAATGGTATGCACTTGTTATCTGACAACATTATGAGTTATTTAAGAACAGTAATGAACATTCATCACGATTCTATTAAAATAGCAGAGCCAAATCAGTACCATTACAATAGGAGCTACACCCAAAATGACACTAACCGTAAACGTAACAACAACTACACACAAAGAAACAATGGCTATTTCGCTGATATGTGTGACTCCGAACCTGTGCAGGATTTTCATTTTGGGAGGAATATAGGGAGGAGCACAATGAATCATCATCTCAGGCATTTCCCTGTAGGTGGGGCTTAGAATACACCTTCCATATCCTCTGCGTGTCGTAAGAGGCGACTAAAGGAGGTAAGGGTGAGGTAACCCTGACAGAAACCTCGAGTGCTGAAGACGGAGGTTCCAGGCCGCATGGCGCACTCTAGTAAACCATGGATGCACGCACTTAACGCTTATGATCATATCGATAGTCACTTACAGGACTGGCGGTATCATCAGTGAACGAAAAGAAGAAAAGAAGAAGAATCATCTCATGCAGAGTCACAATGCTGGAAACCAGTCATACGACAAAAATCAAAGCCTCTTCCAAATGTCTTTCAACCGAAACAAACCTTTTTATCAAACCAATTTCTTGACCTCATAGACGAATATACAAGCGAAATAACAGACACATGTAAAAACTACCAAACAACAGAACAAGGATTACAGCAAACTAACAATAAAAAATAGGAAAATAATTTTAGAAATCTGGCCACCAATGGTGCCTCTAATGAAACATCCCATCACTCTCTATTCAACGTTCCCATAAAATGTTTATACACAAATGCAGACTGTCTCCGAAACAAAATGACTGAATTAAAGTACATTATTAACATCAATAAACCGTTAATTATTATTATAATTGAAGTGAAGCCCACACATTATAGTGAACTAACCCCAGAGCACTACAATGTTGATGGATATACCATACACCAAACAAATGTTGATAAGACAATAGTTAGGGGAATAATCATCTACACACATTCTTCTGTATGTGCTAGTGGTTCTGACTTAATCACATTCGAATATGAAGAATCAGTCTGGATTGAGATAAAATTATATTCACGGGACAAGTTATTAATTGGGGTATATATAGGTCTGACAGTGGAACAGGGAAAACAATGAAAAACTGGTACAATTATTAAAACATGTTGCCACGCTACATTATAGCCATCTTTTAATAGTGGGTGACTTTAACTATCCTGGAACACATGGTCAACCACAAAAAAACGAAATAAGTCAAGAGTACTCATTCATTGAATGTATTCGTGACACCTACTTATACCAGCATATAAATAGGCCCACCAGATTTTGGAATAATGTTACACCTACTATACTTGATCTGCTTTTAACCAATGAAGAAGAAATGATATCAGATTTAGATTACCTGAACCCACTCGGTTAAAGTGACCATTCTATTATCACATTCCATTTACATTCTTATCTGGCAGGAAAACCTGTGATGAAAAAATTTCTTCTAGACAAAGGAAACTATAAAGAAATGAATAACAACCTCATAAATATAAACTGGACAAATAAATTTTATGATTGCCCAGATGATGCTAATCAGCAATGGTCAATTTTTAAACAGATACTAAATAACATGATAAATCGACATGTCCCATCAAATACCTTTAAAGATAAACCTAACTGGACTAAGAAAGGTGACATCCCATTAGCCTACAATACTGTAGGTCAAATTAGAAAAAAACACAGATGCTGGGAAAGATTCCTTACAAACCGATCAAACGAAAGTAAAATAAAGTATAACAGGCAACGGAACAAAGTCAAATCTCTGACTAACAAAATGCATAAAAACTATGAAAAAAATATAGCAAAAGCAGCCAAATCAAACCCTAAGCAATTCTGGATGTATGCCAAATCTAAAATTAAAACAAAACCTGGTACTTCTCCGCTGCTGTTAGACCCAGATAAACCTCAATGCACATAAACTGACATAGAAAAAGCTGAGGTTCTATCATGTCACTTTTCAACCATTTACACTGATGAACCAACCAACAACCTGCCAATCATTCCAGTTAGACCTATCAACATCCCATTTAAAAACACTGAGGCACAAGTAACTGAGGCACAAGTTTTAACCCACCTCGCCAAATTGAAAACCTCTAAATCCGCAGGACCTGATGGGATACATCCCTGAGTTCTTAAAGAACTATCCATCTCTGTAGCCAAACCTTTGTCAATCATATACTCAACTTCATTAAGAACAAAATCTGTACCAGGCGATCGTAAGGAGGCCCATGTAACAGCAATTTTTAAAAAGAAAAGCAGCCCCAAACTTGCAAGTAATTATAGACCCATAAGTCTCACCTGTGTAGCTTGCAAGGTTCTGGAATCCATTATTAGAGAGCAAATAATGAGCCATATGAAATCAATTACACCTTTTAGTAAGAAACAATATGGATTTCTTACTGGACGATCAACCATGCTCCAGTTAATAAATGTCCTAGATGAATGGAGTAATATGCTAGAGAAGGGAGGCACTGTGGACATTATCTATATGGATTTTGCTAAGGCATTTGATACCGTGCCTCACATCCGTTTGATTAACAAACTAGCAAGTTATGGCATCACAGAACCATCCCTGGGGTGGATTACATCCTTACTTGTGGGTAGGCGTCAACGAGTATGTATAAACGACTCATCCTCTCAATGGGCAGCCGTAACTAGTGGCATACCGCAGGGCAGTGTGCTTGGCCCCCTTCTGTTTGTGATCTACATAAATGACATGCCTGAACTAATACAAACATCCAGTCTATATCTTTATGCAGATGACACAAAGATCTTTAAGCATATTACAAAACAATCTGATTGTGATGACCTGCAATCAAATCTGACAAGCCTGGAAATGTGGTCAAAAACATGGATGTTAAAATTCCACCCTGATAAATGTAATGTATTATCCATTGGTAGAGGTACAAAACAGAATTTCCAATATAAACTTGAATGTGATAATGCTAGCCATACTCTATCCCATGTGGACAACGAAAACGATCTCGGAGTCATCTTTGACTCGGCTCTCTCCTTTGATCACCACATTCAAAATAAAAACAAATAAAGCCAACAGTATCATGGGCCTCATTAGACGGACCTACAAATACTTGGATAAAGAAAACTTTACCATCCTAAGTATGTTATCTCTAGAGACACCTTGATTTCTGTGCAGTGACGCATTTAGATCTCCTGTAATTAAGATGTAATGGGATTGTTTATGCTTCTCAGTCATTTCATGCAGTTCGTCAAGCACAGTAGTGTACTCTTCTTCCGCTTGAGCAGTGTTCCGTGCTGGCATGTACCCATTGATCAGGTATATAGGAGTGTCTACATCGAGCTCTATGGCTAGTAATCTGTTGCAACCATCTGAAATTTTAGTAACATACATATCTAGATCCCTTGACTAGGTGATAGCAGTTCCACTGTAGCCCCGAGGTGCTTGTAATGGGGGTATGGGATTCTCATCATCACTGCATTTTACATGAAAATTTGGATTGTTGTAGACATCTGCAAGTTTACCAACGCTGCTGATCTACTTGTCCGGAAACTTTCAATGCTAATGCATAGTGCCTCAATCACAGCAACTGGTCAGTCTAGACATCACAAGAAATCAAGAAAGGGCATCAAAACATGGACTCCACATATAGCTAGTTTAATACACAAGAGTAAGAAGGCACATTATCTATGGAACATCAATGGTAGACCTAACAGTAACAACAACAACAATATCAATAATAACCGTAAAGAAGCTCATCAGAAGCTGAGACAAGCAATGCGACTACTAAACAGTGAAACGAGAACATCATTGCATAACAAGATCATGGAGGCTCATGAAAATGACAAGCAGACATTTTTAATGTTGATAGCAAAGCAGCGCAATACTCGTCAAAGAGGGACGAATCAGCTTATCATTGATGGTGAAATATGCAATGATGATGCTGGCATCTTGAGCGGATTCAAGAACCATTTTGGTTCACTCGCCATCCCCCTGGTAGACCAAGCCTTCGGTAAAGAGCACAAGAGAATTGTAAACTTGATGTCCAGATAATTGAAGACGTGTGTAGCAATAATACTACTGGGACAGAATATGAATCTGTAACTGAAGCAGAGATCCAAAAGATCATTGCAGGATTTAAGAATAACAAATCAGCAGACCCGCATGGGCTAACAGCAGAACACTTAAAGCATGCACCAACTGTGGTAACAAATCATCTCGTAAAGCTAATGAACTATATAATCAGTACAGGCTACATTCCATCTGATATGAAGCAAGGAATCTTAACTCCAGTATTAAAAAAGTTCTGTGCTTCACGCGGGCACTACTTCTAGTGCTAGCTTGGGTGAGAAGTATTATCCTCGCATGGACCGTCATCGCTGAATCCTTGCGAGATGCTAGTGCCTCGCGCGGGCCTCTGTCTCGGGAAGGTGTTGCCACTGCTTAAAACGGGAGAAGAGTAGTAGGCAAAAATGGTCCCACTCTAATATTTCAACCAAAATGCTTGAAAAAGAAAAGACCATACCTAGGGTTGCGTGCTGTTTTATGTGAAGACGGGACAAACGATTCCCGAGGGATTCCCACGTCACCGTCTTATGTGATTCTTGGCATGCTGAATTAGTAGCCGCCGCTTTATTTATGTGGGCCCTCTGCTTTGCTTTGCTTCACTAGCTTTTAGTTTTTAGAAACAAGAACTATTTTGGGCCGCAAATGGCTGGTATCTACCTAGCTATTAGACACCCCTGTCATTGAGAACAGATGGCCCACGACATCAATACTGAAGACAGCGCTCACACATGTTACTTAGTAAGATCTCCGAACTGGATAAGAATCCGAACATCTTGCTCCGTAACCACAATAAAACGTCACAGGACACTGGTTACTTTTCACAAAAGCATTTTAGGCAACTGATCTATCGTTATAGTGGGGGTAAGAGAGATGAATACCCACTGTAAATGTCCTTCCCGTGAGGGCGTGGCAGATCTAAATATCATGCCCAGACATTTTTATGGAATTCGGTAGGGATGCACATCCCGCCTGTCACCGGGTCCTGTGGAACTAACCGTTTAACCTGTCATTAGGTTTATATAAAAGTTGCCCAGTTTTGCACTGAGGTGCGGGACGATTGTCCAGTAAATAAACTAATAATTAAGATATGTTTTCGCAGTGCTTTCCTACATTGGCAGAAGTGCTAACTACTAAGTATCCGAAGATACGGAGGGAATGTATGTGACACCACACCATGGTCATCACCGCTCGGAAACCCCAACAGTTTCCCAGGGTCGTATCACCACCATGGTGCAGATAGGGACATCCAAACAATTAAGAATCTACAAGGCTGGGTGGAACATGAAGAGAGACACAATCTTAGAGTTATGAGTCTTGCCAGAGTGTGGGGCTAAATTATCGCACTACTGGAATAGAAGGGTATACTACAGATTTCTTAACGAACAAAGTGTCTCTAATCATATTAAACCTATCCTATCGAGCTGAATAGAAAAGATTTAGTCGATAGCACGGACAGCGACCTCAGTGAAAAATTGTTGATGGCGGGAGAAAGTGCTGTATATATATATATATATATATAGATGTTGCTGTATAGTGTTTCCTACGTGCACTGCAGTCCTATATTTACTACAAATAAACAAAACATATGAACTGATGGTTACTGGCCATTTATATATAAACTAACCAGAATAATCAATACAGTACCAACTGATCAGAATTATATATCTTAGTACAGGTTAACGAACCTACTACGGTGCGGTTAGTGAAAATGAGAATAACTATAAACATATACAGAAATTATAACTAGCGGTCCTAAGACCGTTACGGTACCTTTTAGTCCTCGGGACCGTTTATACGGATATAATATAATTATCAGAAATATAATTAATGGAATAATTACAATTTTAAGTATAGTTACTTGAATACTGGGTAGCCATTCTTAAGTTAGGCTATCGTGTTACTGAAATTAATACGTCATTGTTTGGTTGACGTGAGTTGATGGATTCTCAGAAAGCTGGAAAGTTCCCACAGGTTGGTTCCCGCAAACAGGATTCCCGCAAGAATCTCATGGTGGGAGCACATCGCTTAGGACTGTGAGCACAATATAGAATGTCTAACGAGTAGTCAGCAAGCGATACTATAGCATTACTGCTGTGAAGAAAGTTCCCGTACACCGATGGCACGGATGGAAGTTGACAACAACCTGATCACAAGCGGGGGTTGTTAGATGCAGATGAAGCTACAAAACAAAGCTTAATGGTGCTGGGTACATCAGCCAGCTCTGAGGACGCACCGGGCAAAGTTTACTTGCTGTGGTCGAAAGTTAGAAGAACCTGCACAACATCAGTGTGGGACGGTTGAAATACCACTTTTTGGCATGGCCGACAGATCCAGCGTGTCATCCACCAAAGAACATCGCTGTCTCTACAGCTGTAGAATCACATATTCAGGCCGTAAAGCCCTCACCGCAAGTTCGTGTTCTGAAGTAGATCTTGATATTCGTGAACAGGGAGTTACAAACTTGTTTTAGTGCAGAGGGTTGGATACTGCTAACTACGGGAGAAAAAACGAAAGAAAGCGAGATGGTCTGTGTATGCCTTTCGATAGTAGCTGGTACAGGTCCAACCTATTCGGTCCCTGGCCGAGGATGCTCTCGATCTCTGGATCGTGTCTCCTTTTTTACTGCTCGTGACGTCACAGGGGGGGGGGGCATACTTTTAGTTTTCAATTTTTGACCTGGAATTATTTTTCCCTTTTTTTGTTTTGTTTTATTTTAATATTTTGGTGCGTGCTGTAACTTTATTTAGTAAATGATCCTAAACAATAGCTCGCATGGGTGTTCTCTTTGGGTGCGGATTATCATTATCTCGCAGAGAACACCCAAGCTCCAACGTACCACAATTTAAGTTTAAATACAATAGTAATATAATATATATATATATATATATATATATATATATATATATATATATATATATATATATATATATATATATATATATATATATATATAAATATATGTATACCTGTAAGATCCATGTAACATACCCTTACGGGTTACTTGTGCACCCGGGGTAAATAAAGGGTTATGCAACACGTATCTCTTATTATTATTAAAAATAAATTTGCGGCCCGTTATAATGGGTCCGCAACGGGCAGCTCTCGCTGACCCCATAGCCGTCCTGAAATCTAAAACAGGAAGAAAAATAATAAGAAAAATATAATATAATAATAACATAACAGTTAGTTTATCAGGCAGCCCCAGCGTAGCTGTGACTGCATGATGGGATTATGCCATTATTGCACTGCAGGATGTTGGATTCTTTACGTCGCACACAACGTTCTTACAACACCGGAGTAGGCAGTGCTCATTTCGTATGAGACACAGCTGGGCACCGAAGTGCGCGGCTGTGTAGAATAACCGTAGTCATCCTAGGGATGGAATTCAATTGATCTAACATATATAATAAGAAGAAAAGTATTTAAAAAATAAAATAATAATTAATAAACTTCCATGAATCGCACCACTGATGTTTCTGCTGTATTACAAATGATCACACCTCTGCTGCGAAATTTTCCCATTGAGTCTGGGTCCCGCAACTGACGGTGGTTGGTCGCGGTGGATGCACTATCATTTCTGAGATGCGTTCACTACTACTGGCACTGTCGGAAATGTCTGAAGTGATGGTGGCGGAAATATGAACGTCTATAATGTCTCTCACAGCTACCGCTGTTTCTAAAATATCCGTCCATGAGGCAGCGGTGGTGCTAGTGGTTGTTAATGTGGTTGAGGTTGAGGTAGGCGTCATGGTGGCTGCAGTAGCTGTCGTGGTGATTGCGGTGAGCTGTATCGTAGGCTGAGGCAATGATGCGGGAGTGGATACAGCAGGGGATGACATCTTCCGAAACTTAGCATAATTTAACAGACGATTTGCGGTAACGTTAGGCACTGGCTGAATGTCCTGCATGTGGGCGATATGTCTCTTTCCTGCGTATGGTCGCGCCAGCGTAGTTCCCTTTCTGATGGCTGGGTCAGAAAGGCTAGGAGGTGGATGCTGGATAACACGGGTTGGAGTTATGCTAATCGACGCAGGCTGCGACTGTCCTGGTCCCTCGTCTATGGTCAGGTCTGGCGGAGATGGTGACTGCGGGTAACTCGGAATGTCCATTCCCGCAGGTGTCGTGATGACTACCGAAATTGGCTGACTGGCTAAAACTGTCTCAGACACTATGGGTGCGGGTGTAGTGGCTGTAGTTGGATGGCGGGTTACTGATGCTGGTACTGCCAGACCAGACTGGATTCTGCGGGAGACTTTCACTTCTTACTCCGCTTCAGGACCGGTGTAGAGGCAGTGACTGGTAGCGGCGTAGGACTCCACGACATAACTGTGAGTAGGATTTCACATCTTGCTGTCGGTACGTTGCTTACAGTAGCCACGGGAGGACAATGACGAACATGATATCTACGAGTAGTGTTCTTCATGTGGGCCATTTTCTCGGTCGGGAGAACTTTGACCGGAAACCGAAATTCGAAACGTATGGCTAAAATGGCACGATCCTCGTTCTCTTCCCTGGGAACTAATGTCACTTCTAACACACGGTGATGATGATGGAGCGCATGGGTCACTCCATAGCAAGTAGCGGTGTAAAGATACTGACACGTCACGTAGAAGGCTGACTGGTGGAGATGATTGTTATTAACATGAAGTGTGCAGTCGGATTTTCTCGTAAAAGTTCTGGTACAGGGCTCTCCGCTAGCTAATAACGAGCTATACAGGAACCGATTTGGAACTGGTACCGATTCTTCTTCAGACAAATCCGACAACGCTAAATCTTCAAGGAGTGACATCTTGTTCCCGCATAGTAGATGGCTGCGTGAACTTTATTCGAAACCTAATGCCCTATCTCTTTATTGTGTTTAACTTTCCAGGTCAAGTATAATAAATGAACTAATAATAAAACAGCAGAATTTGGTTTTCGACACGAAAGAAGCCTAGTGCAATGTGTTCTTCCCTTCTGTCGAGTTTTGATTGGAAGACAAAGTTTCAGAGCACGCTTCCTCCTTTTATACTATTTGGTGACGTCATAGGCGGCGGATGACCACACCTGGAAGTTTTAACAGGTGATTCGGTCGGCCCTATATGGAAAGTTTCCTCTTTCCTACTCTAGACGTCTAGAGATTAATTATTCCCATATAAAGGGAGTATTTTTAATTATAGGAGGAATGGCTCATTAACTTTGTCCTAATTTCGCGCTTTTAACAGCCTCCGATCAACATAGAAACGGGGTACTACTTTTTCTTTGAGGAGCCTCACCTTTTAATTAGCATGAGGCAGTTTTTTAGATTGAATGCTTATAAACTTGCCTGTTTTAATTTTAGGCTGGAGCACTTGATGGGTTGTGTGGGAGCCTGGTGACGTCAGCGGCAATTAACCCGACTCACCCTCGCCACTCCTCCATCACGCTGTGGTAGTCGCGTCTTTGGGTGGCTCTTGTGTTTAAAGCGTGTGATCCAATTTACTGGAAATAGCAGTAAATGTCACGTGGTTCTTAAAAGCCCGTGGTTGATCGGAAACATATGTGCTGTTTATGACGACGGCCAAAAATACTGTTGCTGAGGTGTGGTCTGTTGTAGATGCGAGAGATAGAAATATATATATATGTTACATCAAGAATCTTTATACTATAATGTCCCGTATTTTCGCAAGTTCTTAAACATGCGTCTTGTATATGTCTGTAATAGGTAGTTCTCAACCGTGTTGATTATGGACTGGAACGCAGGGAAGAGAATTTTTGAAATTCTCTGTAATTATACTGCTAGATTTTTTATGCCACTTTACCGGCCCGTGCACTAATAATTTGTAGCACGGTAGAGCAGTTGTGTTCTTAATCAAAAATTTAACAGTAAAGTTGTAAGTAATTTGATGTGTGGTTTAAACAGATCTATTCGGGCAGTAGATCAACGTTACTGATCCCGACAAGATAGCTGTGTTTTCTGAGCAAGAGGGCTGGCCAAGCATTCTCCTCAATGGGTAGAACTAGCTCCATCCCGGCCTAGACCAGACACATTAATACAATTTAATAATGGTGCTTCTACAGTGTAACTCGAAAGTGGGTCCCACAGTTATTACAATTTACAATCCCGTCGTTTGGAGATTGTGAATACATTCAACCTGAGTGTCTGTGTTTCTGACATGTTGGTGATTTGAATCTGATACGAGTGGCTGGTTATCTGTAGATGATACTTGCACTGTGGTGAAGGTGACGTTTTAATGGCCGCCAGGTGCGGGAGGGGGGAGGGAGAGGTGGCGTGAATGTCAACTTTATCGAACCCTGAGGGTATTTCACTCTGTAATGGCCGAGCCCGTGGGAGGGACATAGTTACTTTAGAGCGCAGATGACCTGTCGGATGCTGTCGTAACTTTGATCAATCCATTATCGAATTCAACTTTTCGGTAGTAAAATCCTACTCGTGACTGACGACAATACGGGCATCTTGCTCTCTTAATAATATTGACTGTTATTACGTGTAGATGATGTATGTAGATTTTGGCTGTTTCGTACGACATCGGGAAAAAAGGGAGGGGGGAGGATCGTTGGAGAAATGTTCCTCGCATGACGCGTACTGTAGATGGCTGTAGTGCATTCCTTATATCCATATGATCAGTTCTCCCGTAACTGGATAAGAATGTGGGTGTGGGAGATTTGTCAGCTGTTGTCTGTTGGTGATAATGTTGTTGTCGGGATGTCCGGGCTGCTGTATGATGCCAATGTTATAAGCGAAGTTGGCGCATTCCAGTTTTCCATGCTGGTGAACGCCAAGTCCGGGAGGTGGGGGTTTGCGGGAGATATTATTTCTCCCATAATTTGTGTGGGAGGGACTGTTGCAGAATTTTTTATGTCTCTATTGGGAATTAATTAATACCGGTAGGTGCTGCTAAATGATGTTGTTTGTCGATGTTGAATGTCTCTGTTATGCTGAGTATAACCGAGTAGGTATGTGATGTACGCGCAATGACGAATTGACGTATCCAGTCTTGAAGGCAGGTGTGCTTTGTATGTGATGACGTTCTATCTGTTGTGTGATGTCCTGACTGCTCGCGGGGAAGTATGGTAGGCCGAATGGATGGGGTGGCCTTTGGACAGGGGGATATGGTCATCGATATGGTGTCGGAGCGGAATCACTCTGTATGTATTCTGACTGTTTCCTAATTGCTTCTCTTAATGTTGTGGATGGCTGAGTGAGGAAAGGGCCAGTTCGTCGTTGCTGCTGATGTGAGGGCTGCGGTGAAGGCGGAGCTGGGGGTAGCAATGATGATGGTGATGTTGCTGTTTCAGGGTATGCTGTATTACTGTAGACTGCAGTGCGCATGGGATGACGGATAAGCTCTACCTGTGTAAGCCATTTCTTACAATGCTTCATGGGATGCTTTGGTGAAGCACAGAAGAAACAGTGATGCCGCCATGAACATGTTTTTCCCCGTCTACGTTGGCGCTTGCGAATCCATGAGGCGGAGTGAACAGCTTCTCCTGAGTCGCTGCTGTCTGTGGATGCGGGAGATGCTGCTGGATGGGGTGGTGTTCTGCATACCAACAAAGGACACCGGGAATTCAGTGTCTTGGTGGTGGGAGGTGGTGCTTGCAAAAACGTTGTTTCAGCGGAGGTGCTACAACCTACCACTGCCGTTTTACATAGGAAAGAAGGCTTGGTATGTGCGGAGAAAGAGGGGGATGGCAATGCTATGGATGGGGGAGGCAACGTAGGCATTGACATGTGTGAAGCCGTGCATTTGGGTATAGGTGTAAAAGCTGATTTTGGTGGATGATGGTTGGCCACTGAACGTTGTTGTATGAAGGCCGCTGATGAGCCCAGAAGCGGATACGGGCACGGAGGTGGCTCTGGGTATTTCGGTGCCCTTAAGAGTTTGATTGCTTCTCTGGTTGCGGTGTGTTGTGGTCAGGGGCAGGCGTTGTAGAAGGAGGTCGGTTAGGTCATTGCTCCCTCCAATGACCTGGCTGACCGTATCCGAAACCGGTGTTTGGTGGCGGTGTGGTGCCGGTGGTGTTTGTTGTCCTAAAATGAGTGGTGGCGAGATTGGTGCTGAGTGTCGTGAATAAATTTGTTAGTGCGGAGATCTGTTTATTGATCTCATCTATCCGTTCTTTCATGTTGCCATTGTTATTGTTGCGCTGGTTCTCGCACCCGGGGGCCCCGTTATAGCTTCCTCTATGGGCACACACCCTTCCTCCAGGCGCTTGATTCTGATTGGAATTCTGCATAGCTGGTGGTGGTGAAGTCTCTGTGGTTGGTGTTGATGAAGGGGGGGGGCATTAGTGGGCGTGATAACAGCTGCACCCTCTATCTCGTTGATAGGATGGAGTCGGCGTTGGCTACTCTTCTCCCACACCAGAAAGTTTACTATATGGACCGCGGTTGCCGTTAGTTGGGCCAAACTACTGTGGTCGCCTAGAAACAATTTTTCTTTCAGGGCGGGTTCACCGCTCAATGCATCGATGAAAGTGTCGAGATGCAGATGGATTACGCCCTACGTGTTGGTGCTCGGATATGCATGGTGGACTAGCCTACTGATTCAGCTAGCTAACTCTGGAAGAGTTTCTCCCGCATGTCGTCGGAGATTCTTGAGGTGAAGATGACTAGTTTCTTCGAGAGCTGTGTCACCAAATCTCTCCGTCAATGCTCGTTCCAATTGAGTGTAGGTGGGCGTGTAGTGAGTTCCATGATCCGCAAGAACTTGAAGGGCTTTTCTGGAAAGTTTTGCGGCGAGATATTCACCCATTTGTTGATCATTCCAGCAGTTAGTCCGACTTATGATCTCGAACTGGATTTTGTAATTGGTCCAGTCATTCGCCCCGCTAAATTCGGGAGGGAGAATGACTTGGCCAGGACCGCGGGAAAAATGAAGTGGTTGAAATCCGGGTGGTGTGGGTATCCGAGAGTCTGGCGTGTATTGTGAAGATGGTCGTTGTGCAGGTGGTGGTGGTGGTGGTGGTAGTGGTGGTGGTGGTGGTCATGTTTCCCGTCGATGCTGATGCTAAGGAGCGAGGACACACGTACTCCAATTTACTGAGTCCGGTCCGGTTGTAGAGCCATAGACCGGCATGGGTCTATGGACGGGAGCTGGAATGTTGTGAAGATTATTTGTCGCGAACATTAAATACAACTGTCTCATACCAAGAATTTGTGTCACCAGTATGCCTGTCCATAGCAATTTCGTGATCTAAGAACTTACAAGATTTGATTTGTTGACCTAAAAATATAAGTCTATACAATGATTTTACCTAAACAAACTATCGAGTATGCTAGATAAAAATGAGAAGCATACGAAAATACAAGACATAGAGACAGCCAGATGAACGTTTAAAAATGGGGCTCCTGGAAGTACCACAGAGACTCGTAGCTCCACAGAGGTATCCCCTGCAAGGGAGGCTCCCGTACACGAGACTTAACTAATTAACTTAATATAAGTTATTATACCTCTAAGCTGAAAGGAAAGAAGATTATCTCGGACGAAAAGTTATGTGCCTCATGCGGGCACTACTCCTAGTGCTAGTTTGGGTGAGGAGTATTATCCTTGCGTGGACCGTCATTGCTGAATCCTTGCGAGAGGTGTCGCCACTGCTTAAAACGGGAGAAGAATAGTAGGCAAAAATGGGCACACTCTAATATTTCAACCAAAATGCTTGAAAAAGAAAAGACTATACCTAGTGAGATTATGACTATACGGTTGCGTGCTGTTTTATGTGAAGACGGGACGAACGATTCCCGAGGAATTCCCCCGTCACCATCTTATGTGATTCTTGGTATGCTGAATTAGTAGCCGCCACTTTATTTATGCGGGCCCTCTGCTTTGCTTCATTAGCTTTTAGTTTTTAGAAACAAGAACTATTTTAGGCCGCAAATGGCTGACATCTACCTAGCTATTAGACACGGCTGTCATTGAGAACAGATGCCCCAAAGACATCAATACAGAAGACAGCGCTCATACATGCTACTTAGTAAGATCTCCGAACTGGATAAGAATCCGAACATCTCGCTCCATAACCACATAAAACGTCACAGGACACTGGTTACTTTTCACAAAAGCATTTTAGGCAACTGATTTATCGTTATGTTGGGGGTAAGAGAGATGAATACCCACCGTAAATGTCCTTCCCGTGAGGGCATGGCAGATCTAAATATCATGACCAGACATTTTTATGGAATTCGGTAGGATGCGCATCTCGCCCGTCACCGGGTCCTATGGAACTAACCGTTTAACCTGTCGTTAGGTTTATGTACAAGTTGCCCAGTTTTGCACTGCGTTGCAGGAGGATTGTCCATTAAATAAAATAATAATTAATGTATGTTTTCGCAGTGCTTTCCTTCATTGGCAGAAGTGCTAACTACTAAGTATCTAACGATACGGAGGGAATGCATGTGACACCACACCCTGGCCATCACCGGTCGGAAACCCCAACAGTTTCCCAGGGTCGGATCAGCCCATGGTGCGGATAGGAACATCCAAACAATTAAGAAGCCACAAGGCTGAGTGGAACATGAAGAGAGACACAATCTTAGAGTTATGAGTCTTGCCGGAGTGCGGGGCTAAATTATCGCACTACCGGAAGAGAAGAGTATACTACAGATTTCTTAACGAAGAAAGTGTCTCTAATCATATTAATAGAAAAGGTTTAGTCGGTAGCATGCCAGGCTAAACAGAGTCATAGCACGGACAGCGACCTCAGTGAAAAATTGTTGGTGGCGGGAGAAAGTGCTGTATATATAAATGTTGCTGTATAATGTTTCCTACGTGCAATGCAGTCCTATAATTTCTACAAATAAACAAAATATATGAACTGATGGCTACTGGCCATATATATATAAATTAACCAGAACAATCAATACAGTACCAAATGATCAGAATTATATATCTTAGTACAGGTTAACGAACCTACTACGGTGCAGTTGGTGAAAACACCTTACAGAAATGAGAATAACTATAAACATATACAGAAATTATAACTAGCGGTCCTAAGACCGTTAAGGTACCTTTTAGTCACCGGGACCGTTTATACGGATATAATATAATTATCAGAAATATAATTAACGGAATAATTAAAATGTTAAGTATAGTTACTTGAATACTCGGTAGTCATTCTTAAGCTAGGCTATCGTGTTACTGAAATTGATACGTCATTCTTTGGTTGATGTGAGTTGATGCTAGAACTAGAAAGTTCCCACAGGTTGGTTCCCGCAAACAGGATTCCTGCAAGAAGCACATGGCAGGAGTACATCGCTTAGGACTGCGAGCACAATATAGAATGTCTAACGAGTAGTCAGCCTACTATAGCATTACTGCTGTGAAGAAAGTTCCCATACACCGATGGCATGGATGGAAGTTGACAACAACCCGATCACAAGCAGGGGTTGTTACATGCAGAAGAAGCTACAAAACAAAGCTTAATGATACTGGGTACGTCAGCCAGCTCTGAGGACGCACCGGGGAAAGTTTACTTGCTGCGGTCGAAAGTTAGAAGAACCTGCACAACATCAGTGCGGGGATGGTTGAAATACCACTTTTTGACATGGCCGACAGATCCATGGCGAGTCATTCACCATAGAACTTCGCTGTCTCTACATCTGTAGAATCACATATTCAGGCCGTAAAGGCCTCACCGCAAGTTCATGTTCCAAAGTAGATCTTGACATTCATGAACAATAACTAGAAAGTTCCAAATTGCTCCTGCAAGCAGGGAGTTACAAAATTGTTTTAGTGCGGTGGGTTGGATACTGCTCGCTACGGGAGAAAAACCGAAAGAAAGCGAGATGGTCTGTGTATGCCTTTCGATAGTAGCTGGTACAGGTCCAACCTATTCGGCCCCTGGCCGAGGATGCTCTCGATCTCTGGATCGCATCTCCTTTTATACTGCTCATGACGTCACAGGCGCAGGCTCCAACCAATCATCGTTCGAGCAACAGCCAATCAGTGCGTAGCTGATAAGAACGCTGTCGAATGTTCTAGAACATTCTAGAAGTTTTGCATCCACGTGGTTATGACGTCACAGCAATATTTTGACGATAATCAAGACGGGGTTTCCGTGGATAACTCAGCTATTTCTTAACCGATTTTGAAATGGTTTACAGATTTAAAAAGCCCGTCGAATTCTGGTCTTGATTAATGCCAAAGTCGGCGGGAACAGGTAATCAAAAAGGATTACAGGGTACCATCTCGGTACACTAAAAGCGTCATTCTATCTTGGTCGTAAACTATGTGCTCCTTAAAAAATAGCATCTAAGCTTGCGCATGCGCACTATGTGCTTTAACGAACTTAGTCGTTTTTACAACGCGATCTCTCTCATAGGCCCATATACGCTTAGGGCTCTACCCAGGGGGCGTGTTCAGGGAATGAATCCAAGATGGTCGGCGCACACCCAGCTTGGCTGGTACGGCCGCTAGCCGACCGGTCGATCCGAACTACATGTGGCATGTGTCCTTACTCCAAAAGATCTACAACATTGGAATTGAAGGATCATTATGGCGAACCATTAAAGAGATATATACTGATGATCAATCTTCCGTCAGGATGAATAGAACCTTCTCAGACCCATTTGTGATATGCCAAGGAGTATGCCAAGGTGGAATTCTCTCAACACCAACATGTGCGGATGACATAGCCCTATTAGCTCAGGACACTGATCACCTACAGGAGCTCCTAAACATAGTTCATCAATACACACTGGAAAAAACGCATTGATTTCTCTAAACAAGCGAACTAAATCTGCTCCAGTTATTCATCTAGGAGACAGACAGATCCTTGAATCTAAATGTGAAACTCACTTAGGTATAGAACAGTCAACAAACGGGAAAGGCAATGTAGAAAAACGTATTCAAGCAACAAGAAGAACAGTCTATTCGCTGATGGGAGCTGGACTTCATGGAAATGGTGGACTTTCCCCATTAACTTCAGCGCATATATGGAGAATCTACTGTCTTCCAAGATTACTGTTTAGTCTAGAGGTCATTCAGATGACAAAGGCTGAGATTAGTGCATTGGAACTATTCCAACTGTCAATTCATAAAAAATTACAGTCCCTTCCAAAGAATACAACATCATCAGCAACACTATGCCTACTAGGAATAAGACCTATCCAAGCAGAGCTAGACTCCAGAAAACTAAAACTACTAGGAAACATCCTCAGAAATGACGATACTGTAGAATTCCAGATAGTAGCCAGACAACTTGCTGTAAAAAATATTAAGAGCACTAGCTGGTTTATGAAATGCCAAGAAACGCTTCATAAGTATCAGCTCCCACGTGTCTACCAACTAATTAACAGCATGCCTGCCAAGTTAGTGTGGAAGAACATCAACTGTGCTGTACACAACGTCTGGAAAGAAGACTTTGTCATGAAGACATCAACAAAATACTTAAATGTCAATGTATGCACTGTAAACAACGTTCATCACTGTTGGAACTCACTTGACAACACAACCAGGAATGTTAGACGAGCAGTAATGAAGGCAAAGATTCTGACTGGCTCATACATCTTGCAAGCAAATCGTGCCCGTTTCAATCAATATGTTGTCTCTGACAAGTGTTTACTTTGCCATTCAGCACCTGAGGATAGGAATCACTTCATTACATTATGCACAGCATTGGAGGAGTCAAGAAAACCCTATTTGAAGAGTATTCTCACCACAATGTACCTAGAAAATGACCCAGTCATCATCAACACGTTATTAGCTGATCCAGAAAATACAACTCAGCTGATACTTGATTATACAATGATGATATCCAGATTGAACGTTAAGCTGTCCCCAGCAAATTCTCTTAAAATTGCGAAAAACAACACGTTTTCTCTGCTAAGCCTTGCACCTCAAACGTACACAATTGATTGAGGCAATTGTGTCTGTACAAATACCTCAATGAACACTTAATCACAGTAAATCAGACACAATCTAAAATTTACCTACTCTTCTACAAGTTATAAATGTTACTATCACAACTTTCTTATTAATGTGTGAATGAAAAACTGCAATCAATTTGACGTTAATTAATTTAATCCTACTCAGTCAGAGCAAATTTTGTGTATTCGTGTATTTAAGACTTTGTGTTATGTAGACATTTTGAAGAACCGTTCGTACCCTACCGAATAGGGGTGAGCCCATCGAGGCTGGATTTCCACATACAGATACAGATACAGATACAGTGACGAGATTATAATCGCAAGCAGTATTCGGAATTCCCTTCAACTTCTTCTTGTTGTGGAGATCCCGCCTCTCGAATATGATCCAGGGAATCAGAATCCTTTAGGCAAACCTCCGTGACGGAGTAGTTCCTATTATATTATAACTTTAACTGTACATATCAGATTAATGTACACATCGCGCTAGGGATATAGATCTATACACAAGAAATTGACTATTGAATTTTCGGCTAATGTCAATGTTCGAGATTAATCATGTGTTGTGACTTTAAATGTGTAGTTCAATACAGTTTTTAGACTGATTTTAATGGGTTAACAGAGTTCCAACAGATGATGTGTTCATACGTGATGACGGTTTTAAGTGTAGACTGTAGCAGAGTTCTCTTGATAATTTTTCGAATGTTTCTCGATTGGTGTCTGATAGCTTGCTAGCATCTAGAATAGCCTGCATATAGTGCTCACTGTTCATGCTGATGTTGAGTCGCTTTGGTAGTTTTCGTATTCTTATGAGATATGGCTGTCTGACATGCTCTAGCTCTTGGCAGTCGATAAGGAAGTGCTGCAGACCTTCTCTGTGATGGCTGCATAGCTGACATTTTACTGCTCCTCCTCTGTTCCTGGTTGGGCCTCCAAAGAGATGATATCTCTGCACGAGTAGTCTTACTTTCACTGTAGCTAAGACTACTCGTGCAGAGATATCATCTAAGATGTATACCAACTTCATTTGTATATGACCAATCAGGGGCGTCCATTTCAGCGGCTTGCATTTGGTCTTTTAAAGCGGGCAAAGTTGTAATTATACTATTGTCGGCTTAGGAATTCCAAAGCTTAGCTCCCGTTAAATTATACTGTCATCAACTTGTACTCAATAATTTAAAACGAACAATATGGATGTTTTTGCTATAAATATTTTCTAAAGTGTTTATCAGTCAAAGCACCCCTTTCCGTGACAGCTTATATAGTATACACGCTACCTATAGTTTGGTTCTAAGTTAACGGGTGGATCGACATGCTATGTAGGCAGCAATACCGAACAAACATTTTCCCCAGCATGTTACCATCTAACACTGCCAATACACACTTAGCTATACACACATAGGTACCCTATATAGTCTATACGGTGGTCTACTAAGACAGGTTTTACGTAGATATATTTATATAGTAACTAAGGGGTTTAATACGACAGGTATTACTGTCTATGGAGAGTAAGTGTATGTGATCTATGACGTGATCTAACAAGACAGGTTTTACAGTCTATAGTGACTGGTTTAAGGTGGTCCAATAAGACATGGTTTATTGCCTATATTGATAAAGTGTATGTGATCCATAAGGTGGTCTGATAAGCCATGTTTTACTGCCTATAGGGTGACTAAGTGTATGTAATCTATAAGGTGGTTCAATAAAACAGAGTTTACTGTCTATGGTGACTATGTGTATGTGCATGCTCCATAAGGTGGTCTAATAAGACAGGTTTTACAGTATTTAGTGTCTGGTCTAAGGTGGTTCAATAAGACAGGTGTTACTGTCTATGGTGCCTATATAAGTGCATGTGCAGGTCTATAAGGTGGTCCAATAAGACAGGTTTTATAGTTTATGGGGTCTGGTCTAAGTGGTCCAATAAGATTAATCTAGGACCTAGATTAGATTATGCAAGCTATGCCTAGGCTAGCTTATGCTAGGCTAATCCTAAGGCAATGCTATGTTAGACATACTATAGTCTAAGACTAAGCCATACTATAGTCTAAGCCATACTAGTCTAAGCTATACTAATCTAAGATGTATACCATACTAGTCTAAGATATACTAGTCTAAGCTATATACTAGGTTAGTCTAGTCTAGGCTAAGCTATAGTAGTTTACGCTAAACTATGCTAATCTACTCTAAGCTACGCTAATATAGGCTAAGCTCTGTTATACTAGGCTAAGCTATGCTATACTAGTCTAGTCTAAACCATGCTATACTAGTCTAAGCTATACTATACTAGTCCACACTAAGCTATGTTATACTACTCTAGCTTAAGCTATGCCATACTAGTCCAGGCTGAGTTACGCTATGCTAGTCCAGGCTAAGCTAAACTATGCTATACCAGTCTAGACTAGACTATGCTATGCTATTCTGGGCTAAGTTATGCTAGACTAGTATAAGCTAAGCTAAGTTATTCTATATTAGTCCAAGCTAAGTTATTCTATATTAGTCCATGCCAAGCTATACTAGACTAGTTTAAGCTAATCTATACTATACTAGTACAGGCCCAGCTATGCTAGACTGGGCTAAGTTAAGCTATACTATAATAGTCCAAGCTATGCTTAGCTGTGACATACTAGACTAAGCTAAGCTGTACTGGGATAAGCTAGGTTATACTGGGCGAAGCTAAACTAAGCTATACTAGTGTAAACTAAGCTATACCGGGCTAGGCTAAGTTAAGCTATGATGTGCTAAGCTATATTGGGATAAGCTAAGCTATACTGGACCAAATTAAGCTAAGCTCTACTTGGCTAAGTTAAGCTATACTAGGCTAAGCTAAGAGAAACTATGCTAAGGTATGTCATATTTGGCTAAGCGAAGCTATCCTCGGCTAAGCTAAGCTATGCTGGGATAAGCTATTCTGGGCTAGGCTAAGTTAAACCATGATGGACTAAGATGTCCTGGCATAAGCTAAGCTATAACGGGATAAACTAAGCTATACTGGGCTAAGCTAAGATAAACTAGGCTAAGATATGTTATGCTCGGATAAGCTAAGCTAAGCTATCCTTGGCTAAACTAAACTAAGATATACTCGGCTAAGCCGAGATTTACTCGACTAAGCTAACTTAGAATTTTGTCAGCTAAGCTAAGCTAAGACATCCTCCGCTAAGCTAAGCTATACTCGGCTAAGCCACGCTATAATAAGGTTCGCTAACATGTGCTAGTCTACGCTAAGCTATGTTATGCTAGTCTAAGCTAATTGCACCTACTCTACACTTAGCTATGCTAGTCTTAGGTATGCCAGTCTATGCTGTGATAGTCTAAGCTAACCTATGCTAGTCTAAGCTAAGCTATGTTACACTAAGATAGTCTAATCGTGCTAACCTATGCTCATCTAAGCCAAGCTATGCTAAGTAATGGTAAGCTATTCTACTCTAAGCTAGGCCAAGCTATGCTAGTCTAAACTATGCTAAGATAGTCTAAGCTAAGACATCCTCCGCTAAGCTAAGCTATACTAGGCTAAGCTACACTATAATAAGGCTCGCTAACATGTGCTAGTCTACGCTAAGCTAAGTTATGCTAGTCTAGGCTAATCGCACCTACTCTGCACTTAGCTATGCTAGTCTTAGGTATGCTAGTCTATGCTATAATGGTCTAAGCTAACCTATGCTAGTCTAAGCTCAGCTATGTTACACTAAGATAGTCTAATCATGCTAAGCTATGCTGGTCTAAGTCAAGCTATGCTAAGCTATGCTAGGTAATGATAAGCTATTCTACTCTAAGCTAAGCCAAGCTATACTAGTCTAAACTATGCTAAGATAGTCTAAGCTAACATATTATAAGCTATGCTAAGCTAATCTATGCTGGCCTACGCTAAGCTATGCTAGTATAAGATAAGCTATGCTAGTATAAGCTAAGCTAAAATAATCTTTTGCTCTAAACTAAGCTATGCTAGTTAAGCTAGTCTAAGCAAAGCTATGACATGCTGATATAAGCTAAGCTATGCTAGTCTAAGCTCAGCTAGTCTAAGCTAAGCTAAGCTAGTATAAGCAAAGCTAAGCTACGCTAAGCTATGCTAGTCTAGGCTATGCTAGTCCAGTCTAAACTGGACTTTCTAGGCCTAGGCAAGAATATATAATCTATGTTCAGGCTAACCTATGCCAGGCTAAGCATAAGGATAGTTTAAGCTAAGCTAGCCTAGATGCAACGTCTAGGGTAGCATACAGTGGCCTGGCTAAGCTACAACGCTCTGCCTAGGCTAGTCTAGGCTAAGCTAAGGCTAACGATAGACTAAGCTAGGCTATGGTATGATAGACTAGGCTATATCTAGGGTAGTCTAAGCTGAAATAGTTAGGCATAGGCTATGGTAGCCTGGGATAGGCTGGGATAAACTAGGCTATAGGCTAGGTCCGGGGTAGTCTAAGCTGAACTAGCTATGCCTAGGCTAGCCTATATAGCTCTCTAGTTTTAGATTGTCGAAAGAGATCCTATGAACCAAACAGTTAATTTGGAGACATTTTATGAGTCAGGATTTAAGCTATCCATTCCTTCTTGAAATACTCTATGGGATTTCAGATTATGTGAAATATCCTCTCCCTCTCAATGAAGTGGCCCCTTTCACACACACCCTGAAGTGTACGATATGGGAGGGTGGGGTGGGTTTACCCTTAGCTCGGTCTTAGCCAGACTTGATTAGGCCTTATCCAGGCTTGACTAGGCCTTATCTAGGCATTATCCAGATTTGACTAGGCCTTACCTAGACCTTAGTGAGGCTTGACTAGACATTACCTAGGCCTTAGCCGGTTTGACTTGGCCATATCCCTGCTCGCTAGGCCTTGCCTAGGCATTAGCCAGGCTTTACATAGGCCTGGATAGGACCTATCTTAGTTAGGCCTTAGTGCGGTTGCTTAGGCATTATGTAAACTTAGCCAGACCGTAGTTCAGTATTTGCTAGGCCGTATCTAGGCTTGGATAGGCATATCTAAGCCCTTAGCTAGCCATATCAAGGACTTAGCTAGAGTTATATAGACCTTATGCAGACATTAGCTAGTCCTTAGCTAGGCTTGGTTAGGTCTTACCTAAGCCTTAGTCAGGCTTTGCTAGGCCATACCTTTGCCAGGCTTACCTATGGCTTAGCTTGGATTTAGCTAGGTCTTAGGTAGGCCTTATCTGGGCTTAAGTAGGTCATAGCTTGGTCTTAGCTAGGCTTGGCTAGGCCTTAATTCGGCTTGGCTAGAGAATGTCTAGACCTTAGCCAGGCTTAGTTAGGCCTTACCATGCCGTAGCCAGACAGACCTGGCCAGTCTTATCTAGGTTCAAAGTACGGCTTAGTCAATCCTAACTAAGGCCTATCTAAGCATGGCTAAGGCCTACAGAATGCCTAGTCAAGCCTATGTTAGTGTAGAGTAGCATAGCGTAGCTTGTACGAGCATAGCATAGCATAACATACCTTAGCTTAGCATAACATACCTTAGCTTAGATTAGCATAGCTTAGCTTAGCGTGGATTGGCACAGCTTAGCTTACCTTAGTATGGGATAGCTTAGCTTAGACGAGTATATCTTAGCATAGCATACCTTAGCGTAGACTAACGTAGACTGGTATAGCTTAGCTTACCTTAGTAAAGCATAGCTTAGCTGAGTATAACTTAGCTTAACGGAGTAGATCTTAGGTTAGCTGAGAATATCTTAGGTTACCCTAGCCGAATATATCGCTAGCTTAGCCGAGCATAGCTGAGCTTAGCCGATTATATCTTTGCTTAGCCAACTATAGCTTAGTTTAGCACATTATAGTATAGTTTAGCCCATTTTAGCTTAGCTTATCACAGTTTAGCATAGCTTAGCCCATTTTAGCATAGCTTATCCCAGTCCAGCTTAGTTTTAGACTAGTATAGCATAGCTTAGAGTGGATTAGTATACCTTATCCAAGACTAGTATAGCTTAGCCTAGACTAGCATAGCTTAGACTAGCATAGTTTAATTTAGCTTAAACTAGTATAGCTTAGAATAGTATAGCTTAGATTAGTAAAGCTTAGACTAGTATGACTTAGACTAGTGTGGCTTAGACTAGTATGGCTAACATACCTTATCTTTAAGATTGGCCTAACATAGGCTAGCCTAGGCATAGATTGCGTAGTCTAATCTGGGGTCAGCCAACCCATTTAGGTTACCATAGATTTAGATATACTTACCCTGCCCTGCCCTGCCCTGCCCTGCCCTGCCCTGCCCTGCCATACCATACCCTACAACACATACACTTAATCACCATAAACAGTGGGGTCTACCTTAGCCTTAGCCAGGTTTGACCAGACCTTATGCAGGCTTATCTAGGCATTGTCGGGCATTAGCTAGGCTCGACTATGCGTTATCCAGGCTAGGCTAGGCCTTACCTAGGCCTTATCTATGCTTGGATAAGACTTATATATCCTTAGCTACGTCTTCCCTAGGCCGTAGCTACGGTTACCTAGGCATTATGTAGACTTTAGTTAGACTTGGATAGGCCTTACCTAGGCTTTATCTAGGCTTGCCTTGGCCTTACCTATGCCTAAACTATGCCTTATCCAGGCTTGGCTTAGTCTTACCTAGGCCTTAGGTAGGCATTGCTGGTCCTTACGTATGCCTTAGCTAGTCCTTATTTAAGCCTGACTAAGGCATAGACATTGCATAGCTACGTCGAGCTATGGCCTAGGTAAAGCCAAGCTGAGGCCTAGATAAGCCTGGCTAAGGCCTAGCGAAGACTGGCTAAGTCCTTGCCAAGCATGCTATGGCGTAGCTAAGGCCTCATCAAGCCTGGTTAAGGCCTAATTAAGGCCTAGTCAAGCTTGACGGAGGCCTAGGTCTGGCCTAGCAAAGCTGCCTGGCTCATGCCTAGGTAAAAGCCTGGTTAACGCCTAGATAACTCCTAATCAAGCCTGGATAAGGCATGTGTAAGGTAATGAATAAGGCCTATCCAAGCTGAGCTAATGCCAAGGTAAGGCAAGGTCTATGTAAGTCCTACCCAAGACTAGTTCTGGCCTATGTAAAGCATAGCCAAGCCTAGATAAGGCCTAGCTAAGACATACATAAGCCTAGTTAAGCATTGTTACGGCTTAGCTAAGGTATAGCCTAACTAAGGACTAGCTAAGGCCTAAGCAAGGACTAGCTGATGCCTGCATAAGCTTAGCTAAGGCCTGAGTAATACATAGCCAGAATTAGATATGGCATAGCAGAGACATAGGTAATATGTCGCACAGCCTCACTAAGGCCAAACTAAGACGTACATAAACCTAGTTAAGCATTGTTACCGCTTAGCTAAAGTCTAGGTAAAGCGAGTCAGGCCTAACCAAGGCCTAGATAAGGCATAGCCAAGCCTAACTAAGGCCTATCTAAGGCCAAAGTAAGGACTGGCTAATGCCTATATATGGCTAGATAAGGCATAGACAAGACTAAGCCAAGTCTAGATAATGCATAGCTTAGGCATATGTAAGGCTTGTCCAAGGAACCGGTTCATTGAGAGGTAGAGAATATTTCACATACATGACATACTCTGAAATCCTAACCCATAACCCTAAACTAGCCTTATGCTTAGACTGGCCTAGGCAGAGATTACATATTCTTGCCTAGGCCTAATCCAGCTTAGACTAGTATAGCTTTAACTAGACTAGCATAGCTTATATTAGCATAGCTTAGCTTAGATTAGCATGATATGGCTTTGTTTAGACTAGCTTAGCTTAGACTATCGTACCTTAGCCTAGACTAGCATAGATTACCATATCTTAGCTTAGAATAGCTTAGACTAGCATAGCTTGACTAAGCTTACATTAGAATATATTAGCTTAGTACAGGTTAGCTTTTACTACATTAACTTAGACTAGCACAGCTTAGCTTAGACGAGCATAACTTGGCATAGCTTAGCTAAAGCTATCATAGTCTAGCTTAGATTATCTTAGCTTAGTTTTTCATAGCTTAACATAGCGTAGATCAGACTTAGCTTAGACTACCTTAGCTTAGTCTAGCATAGCTTAGCACAGCTTAGCATTGCTTAGCACAGCTTAGCATAACCTATCTTAAATTAGATTAGCATAGCGTAGACTAACATGGCATAAATTAGCTTAGGTTAGACTGGCACAGTTTGTGACAGCTTTAAATAACTTAGCATAGCTTAGCTTGGACTAGCTTAGTATAGACTAGCATGGCTTAGCTTTGACTAGAATAAATTACCATAACTTACTTTAGATTAGCTTAGACAAGCATAGCTTGGCGCAGCTTAGACAAACATAGACTGGCTGAGCATAGCTTAACTTAGACTAGCTAGCATAGCTTAGCTTAGCTTAGCTTAGAGTAACATAACTTAGTATACCTTAGATTAGACTATCTTAGATTAGCTTAGCTTAGCCTAGCATAGCTTAGATTAGACGAACATACCATAGCTTAACTTAGCTCAGGCTAGACTAGCATAGCTTATCATAACGTTGCTAGCTTAGCCTAGTGTAGACCAGCATAGCATAACATAGATTAGAGTATATTAGCTTTGCTCAAACTAATATAGCATAAGATAGGTTAGCTTAGACTTGCATAGCTTTTACTAGCTTTGAATAGCTTAGCATAGCATAGCTTAGACTAGCATAGCTTAGACTAGCATAGGTTAGTATAAAGTAGCATAGCTTAGCTTAGATGAGCACAGCTTAACATAGCATAGCTTAGCTTAGACTAGCATAGCTTAGCTTAGCGTAGACTTGCACAGCTTAGCTCGTAGGTTAGCCCAGTATAGAGTAGTTTATCCCAGTATAGCATAGCATAGCTTAGCTTGGCCTAGCATGGACTAGTATAGCATAGCTTAGCGTGGACTAGTATATAATGGCTTAGACTAGACTAGTATAGCATAGCGTAGCGTGGACTAGTATAGCATAGCTTAGACTAGACTAGTATAGCATGGCATAGCTTAGCGTGGACTAGTACAGCATAGTTTAGACTAGTATATAATAGCTTAGCGTAGATTAGTATAGCATAGCTTAGACTAGACTAGTATAGCATAACTAAGTGCGGACTAGTATAGCATAGCTTAGACTAGACTAGTATAGTATAGCTTAGCGTGGACTAGTATAGCATAGCTTAAACTAGTATAGCATACCTTAGCATTGGCCAAGACTAGACTGAACTAGACTAGATTGGCCCAGAGTACATTGGATTGGCCTAGACTGGACTAGAATGGCCTAGACTAGACTGGCCTAGACTAGACTGGTCTAGACTAGATTGGTCTAGATTAGACTAGATCGGCCTAGACTAGATTGGACTAGATTAGATGGACCTAGACTAAATTAGATTGGCCTAGACTAGATTGGCCTAGACTAGACTGACCAGACTAGACTAGATTGGATTAGATTGGACTATACTGGACTAGATTTGCCTAGACTAGACTAGACTAGACTGGCCAAGACGAGATTGGCTTAGACTGGACTAGATCGGGCTAGACTAGATTGGCGCAGACTAGACTGACCTAGACTATACTAGATTGGCCTAGACTAGACTGGTCTAGACTAGATTGGCCTAGACTACATTGGACTGGACTAGATTGGAGTAGACTAGGTTGGCCTAGACTAGACTGGGTTGGCCCAGACTAGACTAGATTGCAGTGATTGGCCTAGACTGGACATCATGTTAATCATATAGGCTAGACAATACATGTAGGCTAAGCTAGGCCTGCATGCTATAGGCTATGCCTATGTAAGCAGATACTAGGTCTATATGCTATTAGTCTAGATATGTTGGCTAGTAGGCATGTACGGAAATTAGGTAAAGTGAAAGCTATGCTGAGCAAAAAAAATCGAATTCACGAGTATGGGGCCTTTTTGCAAAAAACAGCAAAACTGATATATTTTCCGGAATCTTATAACACGTTAATAGAATTGTATTTCAGTAGTTTGAAGTGGTCAATATTCTATGGATCTGTACAAAAACATACCAAATAACAGTTGTTGCTGCACTTCATAAGATGGACTAGGATGGGTGTTTTAAGCGCTGTACTGCCATACTAGTAATTAGCTTTTTTATATTCCAGGCGTTTGTTTTGGGTTGTTCCCAGGTCTAAAAATAGACAACCCAGTAGAAATATTCCCGCTTTCCGGGGATGCATCTAATTAGCTAGGCCAATCAGCGACGTTAGTTAACCAGGCTTATTTGCATACGGCGGGATTTCGGAAGTGTTCGGGATCTTATGAAAGTCTCCCCGGTGTAACATTCCTTTTTTTTTTTATTCCCGGTGTAACATTCGTTTACAAAAAAGTTTTTCTTGTTTTTCTTCTTGTTGTGTAAATTCCGCCTCTTGATTCTCCTTTCAGGCGAAACTCCAAATAAGGATCATAGTTACGCATAATCTAAAAATAGAGGGGGTGGGGGGGGCCCTCAACGAGAATACACCTTTAATGTATTGACCGGTCATCTTATTACGTCATTTCAACGATTAGCCTGTTACACAGGCTCCAATTCGGAGACCAGACAGATCGGGACCCAGTCTATCCCTGTAGCGGACTGTAAAAGTAACGCTGTGGCTTATGTTGATTTTGATATCATCTTAACCTCTCTATTACAAGCTAGATACATACATTAAAATCGACTTGATCCATCTAGTGGTTCAGCAAAACGTCAGCAAATTCTTGACCTCATTTTGTGTGCGACAGACTTGAATTTTACAATGAATTCAGAGGGACTATTTTTCTGTTAACTACCTGTCATAAGACAACAATAGGGTTTATATCATTTCGTTTTACGTGAAATAATATTGTCTGATATGCAGAGACTAGCTCTCGTGTCCTTTTAAGGTTCAATTCTCTCTACCACAATATTCTGGTAGAAATCACTACGCCAAAGGCTACTTAACACATAAGAGATAAGATAAGATTGATTTGCAGAACGCAGGCTAAAAAGCCTCTATGCTCCATTTTGTGCTAGGCTACTATAGAGTTAGGCTGCTTTGATAGTTAAATTTTATTTCGTGATTTTCCCAGTATGTGTCCAATCTGTTCTTGAATATGTTTTAATTTTCCGATGTTACAATGTGATCAGATGGTGAATTCCAGGCATTGATTATTCTATTAGTAAAGTAATGTTTTCTGAAATCATGTGAAAAGCGATGTTTCTTTAGTTTATATGTGTGTTCTCGTGCTATTGAATTGTTTAATGTGAAAAGATATTTTGTTAGATGTGTGTCATAATAACCGTGTATGATTTTATATAATTCAATCATATCTCCCCGGTGTCGTCTATATTTTATAGTTGGGAGATTTCGTCTTTTTAGCCTGTCAGTGTAGCTTAGTCCCTTCAATGACTTGGTTGCCCTCTTTTGAACATTTTCGATAGTATTGATATCTTTTTCTTTGTATGGGCACCAGACACTGTTTGCGTATTCAATGTGAGGGTGTACTAATGCTTTGTACAGCAGGGTGAAATTGTCATTATTTAGGTATGTGTACATTCGACGAATTATTCCCATTATCCTGTTGGCTTTATTTACCTGTTTCTGTATATGTTTTCGAAAGTTAAGTTGTCTGTCTATAAATATGCCTAGATCCTTTTCGAACTCAACGGATTCAAGTGGTATTGGGAGACCATGCTCTCCACGTAGGTGATAGGATCTGTTTTCAACACTTTGTTTGCTTTTTATTTCCAGAACTCTACATTTGTTTGGATGGGATACTTTTCTTGATCTCGTATCGAAGGAGATCTTGCGAGATACGAATGAGTTACACAATGTGTGTGAACAAAATCGTCAACCCTGCCCGCCAATATCTTCAGATGAAGTAAAATGCGCCATCAGTAAGCTGAACACATTAAGGCAAATCATCTGATGAATATAGTCTGCTGCTATAGGCCGGTCTCCTCCTAAGGACACACTTTGTTGGGAAACTAAGTCATCAAGGATTGCAGGCTGACAGCCACATACAGAGGCAACTCTGATCATGTCTAACCTTCTTTAAACTAGATACTGTGCTCGACATCCTCAAAGAACGCAATCTTCCCAGGAGCATACCATAGCTATGTCGAATATACGTGGCCTGACTGCGACATCAAAGAGGCAAACCTTGGGTGCAGACTGTGGACATTATAACATCGATCATCATCATCATCATCATTATCATCATCATCATCATCATCATCATCTGTTGTAACGTTGGAGGGCCGTACATGGCCTATTGTCGATCCCAAGTTCTTACACTACACCACTGATTGCGCAGTATGTGAATAATTGTTGCAGTTTGGTTGCTTTAGTTTTATTTTTCCTCTTTTACCCTTTTTTGCTTTTTGCTTTTTTGTGCAATAGGGTGTATAATTTGTAGATTCAGTGGTCTTGACATATGTACAATTTACAAATGTACATATATGTAGATATTTACATAATATGACCGGTAGGCATAAACCACCTAGCTGAGAGTTGAGCCAGTGTAAATGCACCCGATTTCGGCTGGCATTGTAGCTTACTACTACTAATAGACTGGTAGGACACACCCGCCTTATGTCTGTACTTGAGGAGATGCTTACTGCTACTACTAGACTAGTAGGAATCGCCCACCTTATATCTGTGCTTGAGAAGACGCATGCATGCATGCATGCGATATACAAATTTTACATATATAATGTACATAGATGACTGGTAGGCATAACCCACCTAATAACCATTAGAATCTTTAGTTGACCCACATATTTATGACATGGTTAGAAGTTACTGATTTAAGTTTGTAAAGTGGCGACAGCTGGCTAGAATAGTAGGACAAGCCCACCTTATCTGTATGCTTGAGATACACCCTGTGCTAGTAGGCATATTCCTACTTGTCCTGGTTGGTTATGGTGATTATACAAGTTTACTGGCTGCCGGCTAATAATACTGTGAGACTCACATACATCTCAGGATAGGAAAGACATACCCACCTTAATAGTGTGCATGTGATGTCAAGGGAGGGTTTTAGAGGCCATTTCGGTTGGTAGGGCAAGTTCACCTGGCATGGTTATTTGCAGATGTGAATTTCAAGTGTGCTAGCTGCAGACAAGTAATAGATTGTGGACCTAGACAGCATTATCCAGTTGGCTGGTAGGGCTGACCCGCTGCTTAATGTGTTTTGTGACACCTTTAGTACTTGTGGACAGCAGATTAGTAGGATTTGCCTACCTCATCAATTCGTATAGGCATTGTTGATGATGGCATCACTTAAGAGTGGTAGGACAGACCCACCTTATCCGTATTCCTAGGACTATAGTTATTATTTGCACTGTCGTTGGCCGAACTGGTAAGACAAACCCACCTGGTCTGGTCACTTAAAGTGAATGTTTTTTTGCTGGAATGGGGCTGTCTTGTAGCAGGTGCTGTCTATGTAGGTGTTGTGCTCAATTGCTCACCGACGGGACACTGCTTTGTTCTGGCTTCTGAGCACTTCTGCAAGGTCCACTGCATATACACAGACCAGTAGTTGTCTAGTCGATGCTTAAAACAGTTTAGTGTGGGTGCAGCGCTGACACAACTTCCTCGATTAGTGAGTTACAGTTGTTGATGACTGTATTACTGAAGGCAGGAGAACGCAGTGATGTCTTTGAGTGGTGCTTTTTAAGCTTATGGCTATGCCCTGTGTCTTGGTCGATGCTTCCAGAACCAGTCCTTGAAGATCTATGTTGTGAGTTGTTGTGTAAAAACTTATATGTCTCAATTACGTCACCTCTAATTCAACGATACGCAAGGTTCAGAATTTTTAGATGACTGAGTCTATCGTTGTATGTAATGCCATACAGTCCTAGTAACAGTTTGGTGGCTTGCAAATTGCTTGCATTCAAGAGACTAAAATAGCTACCCATTCACAGCAGCAACTTGATACAGGCCATAAACTAGTGCTCATGGAGCAAAAACATGCCACATTCGACGTTTAGACTTCGTAATCAGACAAAGTCGCTTGTACCATGTCATCAGTTTTGGATACATCAGTGATCGTGTTGCATTCATTGACTTGGCTACACCAACGCGAACGCGTACCTCCATTAAGTGTCGCATAATCAACGCATATGACCCAACTACAGAAAACGCCAAAGATAATCCAGCAATATTAGATACCCATGCAGAACTGAGCTCCATCATTACAATCCCAGACAGATGACAACTGTTCATGTGCAGCGTTTTCACCTCCAAACTATGTGAACTCGGCAATGCTGACAAAAATTTAGGACCTTCAGCCACAATTATAGAAGCACCAACGTTTTAATCCTTACAAAATAAACTGCATATATATATATATATATATATATATATATTTCAAAGAAATAAGTGACATGCCAAGAGACATAAAATCCAGACTCTACTTATTTGCAGACAATAGTCAACCGTTTCCCTCAATTACTGATGAGAGCAATAGTGAAATCCTGCAAAATGATCTAGAGGCAGTTCAAAACTAGTCCCAAAATTGGCAATCAATGATCAATACAAAGAAAAGTTCAGTTATGCACAATGATCCCAAGCCATGCGCCACTACCTTTAAGTACAAACTCATTGATAATTATAAAACAGTAGCCATAAAGGAGGGTGTTGGGGTGTGTGAATTTGAATCTGAACAAATACTAGGAGAATAATTCATACTAACTATCACACCCATGTGTGTGTCTAGATAAAATGTCCATTTCTCTTCATGATTAAAAAATAGTTTATAAACATATTTATAGGAATGTTCTGTGGTTTAGATCGCTACTCGTGGGCAGAACTCTTGGAAGTATCTGCAGCTGGTGCTGAGGTGATGCTATAACGTAGGTCATTCCAGATCGGCACAGTTCATGGAATGAACGAACTCTGATGTTGTTGGATGATCGTCTGGATTATCTGCAGATTTTGTGAATGGCTACATATCGATGCCTTCTGAGGATGATATTCAGGTGTAAGTGCTACATGGCAATTTAATAGTTGTACATAAATATCACATTTGCTTTTCTTCTCCTCTCCTCGAGATCAATGACCTGGATATATTAATCAATTCAAAAGTAACATTTGAAACCCATATAAATAGCATCATATCAAAGGCCAACAGATTGACATGACTTATATGGAGAGCATTCCATTACTAAAGACATTATAAGATGCTGTACCAAAGTTCAATACACCCTCATCTGAAGTATGCTGGTCCCATTTGGTCCTCACACACATGGAATTTTGCTGAACAATTAGAAACGGTCCAGAAACGAGCCACTAAAATGGTATCAGTTTTGCATAATAATGTGACGATATTAATAATAATGTGCTTATACCATAAGATAGCAATAATGAAATCCGAGAATGGACACTGGACAGAAGCAATAATAATGTGACGATACTATAAAATTACAATAATGTGATCTGAGGGTGGTCAGTAGTAATGAGATGATAATTTAAAATAACAATAAAGAAATATGGGACTGGACAGTAGTAATAATAACAAAATGATATAGTAAGATGACAATAATGAAATATTACGGTGGGCAGTTGTAATAATACTGTGGATATGATGTTTAACCCATACTACTGACACCTGCTGATAATGTAAGTCTATAGCATCACGAATTACCTGATAACACAAATAATGGATGACGAGTCCAGTCAATGTCAATACTCTGTCCGTGACTTTATAGGCCTGAAGATGATTAGCACACTAACTATGTGGTAATTATAAACCAGTCAATTCAACATAAGCAGAATCACAGGACATCACCAATCGATTCATAACATGACATCCATCATCCCACGAACTACCAAAAGCTGTACATTTTGTGGGCCACTATCTGAACACAAACCAGCACTAAGGAGACATACGGCTTGCACTACACTAGGGCTTCACGGGATTAGAAAAATGAATATCGGCTTTCTTGAGGTCACCTCGTAGCATGCTTAGCAGATTTATGCAACGACGTCCTCTCTTGGCTTTGTATTTGCCGGCTCCGAGTAGGGAGAGTTCCAAGGCTCTCTGTGCTGGTGTCTCTTCTGGCATCCTTAGCACATGGCCAAACATGGACCATCTTTGCTGGGCGACTTTTACAGACAGCGGCGCCGTATTACACATGTTGTATAGTGCATCATTGGAAATTATGCTGTCTGGCCATCGGTGCCCAGTCATGGTGCATAGGTGTTTGCGGTGGCAGGCATCGAGTATGTCTAGAGCTGCCTTTGGAGCTGCCCAGCTGTTACAGTTCTACAGCATCAAGGATACGCAGGTTGCATTGTATAAACGCAGCCTTTTAATCAAGGGCATCTTTGATCTACGAATCCATAGCTTCCAGAAGGACTGGAAAGCTATGTTCCCCATGATGCAGTGTGCAGAAATGTCAGCAGTATTGCAAAGCAGTGAGCCCAGGATTTTACTTTTCCTCCATGGTTCGCCGCCACGAAGTGGGTCGTCATTTTCAATAGTTTCATGCTTTGTCGATAGGTATATGTGGGTGAACTCTGTTTTGGATTCATTCATAAAGAGATTTTCAATTTTTAGTTTGCTTGCAACTATTGGGAGAGGTTCATCAATGGGTTTCCTTTCCTCGTCTATGAAGTCTACATCATCGGCATATTCAATCTCTAGCGGCACGGCCAGTATTGACACAGGGGGGGGGGGGGGGTGGGGGGGGGGGGTAGGGGTGGTTTGGTCTTGTGGAACTTTCCCGCACAGATTTCAATGTGGCAGCAAGGTAGCAGGTGAAAGGCACCGGAGATAGACCATCTCCCTGTGGGGAGCCGATTGATGTTTCAAACTCTACAGGTTTCACTGACTTGACTCGTACTCTCAGCTTGGTGTCTGCAAGTAATAGTCTCACTAGGCGTAGCTCATCTTCATTGCAACTGGCCTGGCATAGTACATCTAGGATCTGTGAGCGTTTAATTGTGTCGAAGGCTCGTGACGTGTGTCAATGCCCATTTTCTGGAAGTCCCAGTGTTTGGACATGACTGCCGAGACAAGCATGCGTTGAGCCCATACAATGTCTGCGCAGCTGCATCCACATTTGAAGCCACTTTGACATGATTCGGTGAAGTACTCGATCTTGTCTTGGATGCGGCATAGAGTAACATTGGATAGGATTTTCCATATGCTATTGAGGAGCACAATGGGCTGCAGATTGGCTGGGGGCCCAGGTGGCTTCTTGGGCTTGGGTAGTGTGATAAGGGTGCCTTGGCCTACAGCATCGATGGGAAGGTGGTGCATAAAAGCTGAATTGATTATGTGCGTGATCGGTTTTGAGATAATGTCATTTGCATATTTGAATAGTTCATTGCTCATGCCATCAGGTCCAGATGCACGTCCATTTCTCAGGGCTTTAAGTGCCTTCTCAACTTCTGCTGTTTTAATTGGTGTTAGTAATGGCCTGGTGTCTCCTGAGAATGGGTGCAAGGGCTCATCATCGTTGTCAGTGAACTGTTCTTTGAACCATTCTCGGATCGCCTCTGCTTTTTGCTGGTCAGTTCCGATAAAGTGTCCTTCAGAGTTGTGTACCCTGAGTGGTGGTGTGTAGTCAGCAACTCTCAGGGCTCAGGCTGCCCGAAAGATTTTGTGACAGTCATCCGTGTCAGTGCTTTCATCTGCTAGGGAGTCTGCCTGTTGAATAGCAAGATCCCTTAAGTGTTCGCTAATGTGGCGCAGAATAATATTACGCTCCTGGCGTAGTTTGGTGCGGTCTTCACTTTGGCCACTTTGATAGATGCGCAGCGTTAATGCTTTCTGCTCTGCTGACAGTTTTACTACTAGAGAGTCGTCAGTATGCCTAGTTTGGTTGCTTTTAAGAATACCTATGGTGCTGGTAGCGGATGATTCCATAATTTCACCTAAACTCGTCCTATAGCCTAATACATCACGTCATTTCTATTTTTTGCTACGCCATTTTATGTCAAACTTTGGATTAATTTTGATGAAATAAACAATGTTTATTAAAATATACGCAATATTTAGGCGGTCCTAATTAATGATTTCACTCCCGCAATGATTGATATAAGGTATACATTAAGCATAGGCGTCAGATGGTAAGAATTTCTACCATTAAGATTTTAGAATGTGTTCTAATTTCGTGTTATTTTTTTGTATCCCTGTTTTTTCTCTTGAAATATACCTAATAGAAGTCGCCACTCTTTCTCAGAGGGTTGGATTTAAAGAATTTACAGCCCTTGTCCTATTAGCATCCGTTGCTACTAATGAGCGTTTTACGGTATCAATTTTCGTTCGTCGGAAACATGTTTTGCAATCTTTCTGAACTGTGACTGCATGTTATATAGCTGTATATGTTGGTTTTTTTGCTCATATTCTGACAAATTTTCCCCTGCTTGTTATCTATTAGCAGATTATCTGCCTAACAAAATGTTATACTGGTTTTATCTTATGTCTCGATATTTCGGTATCAGCAAAATCATATCGGTATGGGTGTAGTTCGGATCGACCGGTCGGGTACTTGCCGTACCAGCCAAGCGGGGTACGCGCCGCCAGTCCTGGATTCGTTCCCTGAACACGCCCCCCTGGGTAGAGCCATAAGCGTATATGGGCCTATGAGAGAGATCGTGTTGTAAAAACGACTAAGTTCGTTAAAGCGCATAGTGCGCATGCGCACGCTTAGATGCTATTTTTGGTGGAGCACGTAGTTTACGACCAAGATAGGATGATGGTTTAGTGTACCGAGATGGTACCCTGTAATCCTTTTTGATTACCTGTTCCCGCCGATTCTGGCATTAATCAAGACCAGAGTTCGACGGGCTTTTTAAATATGTAAACCATTTCAAAATCGGTTAAGAAATGACTGAGTTATCCATGGAAAACCCTTCTTGATTATCTTCAAAATATTGTTGTGACGTCATAACCACGTGGACGCAGAACTTCTAGAATGTTCTAGAACATTCGACAGCGGTATTATCAGTTACGCGCTGATTGGCTGTTGCTCAAATGATGATTGGCTGGAGCCTGCGCCTGTGGCATCACGGGAAGTATAAAAGGAGAAGCGATCCAGAGATCGAGAGCATCCTCGGTCAGGGGCCGAATAGGTTGGACCTGTACCAGCTACTATCGAAAGGCATATGCAGACCATCTCGCTTTCTTTTGGCTTTTCTCCAGTAGCTAGCAGTTACCCAGCCCACCGCACTAAAACAATTTTGTAACTTCCTTCTTGCGGGAGCAATTTGGAACTTTCTAATTATTGTTCTCGAGTATCAAGATCTACTTCGGAGCACGAACTTGCGGTGAGGCCGTTACGGCCTGAATATGTGATTCTAAAGATGTAGAGACAGCGATGTTCTTTGGTGGATGGCTCACTGGATCTGCCGGCCACGCCAAAAAGTGGTATTTCAACTGTCCCCGCACTGATGTCGTGCAGGTTCTTCTAACTTTCAACCGCAGCAAGTAAACTTTGCCCAGTGCATCTTCAGAGATGGCTGACGTACCCAGCACCATTAAGCTTTGTTTTGTATCTTCATCTGCATCTAACAACCCCCGCTTGTGATTGGGTTGTTGTCAACTTCCATCCGTGCCATCGGTGTACGGGAACTTGCTATAGTATCTATTGCTGACTACTCGTTAGACATTCTATATTGTGCTTATAGTCCTGAGCGATGTGCTCCCACCATGAGCTTCTTTCAGGAATCCTGTTTGCGGGAACCAACCTGTGGGAACTTTCCAGCTTCCTGAGAATGCATCAACTCACGTCAGCCAAGGAATGACGTATCAATTTCAGTAACACGATGGGCTAACTTAAGAACGGCTACCGAGTATTCAAGTAACTATACTTAACATTTTAATTATTCTGTTAATTATATTTCTGATAATCATATTGTATCCATATAAACAGTCCCGATGACTAAAAGGTACCGTAATGGTCGCATGACCGCTAGCTATAATTTCTGTATATGTTTATAGTTATTCTCATTTTCTGTAAGGTTTTTTCACTAACCGCACCATAGTAGGTTCGTTAACCTGTACTAAGATATATGATTCTGATCATTTGATACCGTATTGATTGTTCAGGTTAGTTTATATATATGTGGCCAGTAGCCATCAGTTCATATGTTTTGTTTATTTGTAGAAAATATAGGACTGCATTGCACGTAGGAAACACTATACAGCAACATTTATATATGCAGCACTTTCTCCCGCCACCAACAATTTTTCACTGAGGTCGCTGTAGTATACTCTTCTCTTCTGGTAGTGCGATAATTTAGCCCCGCACTCCAGCAAGATTCATAACTCTAAGATTGTGTCTCACTTCATGTTCCATTCAGCCTTGTCACTTCCTATCCACACCATGGGCTGATCCGACCCTGGGAAACTGTTGGGGTTTCCGAGCGGTGATGGCCAAGGTGTGGTGTCACATACATTTCCCCCGTATATTCGGATACTTAGGAGTTAGCCCCTTGCCAATGTAGGAAAGCACTGCGAAAACATATCTTAATTATTATTTTATTTACTGAACAATCCTCCCACACCGCAGTGCAAAACTGGGCAACTTGTACATAAACCTAACGACAGGTTAAACGGTTAGTTCCATAGGACCCGGTGACGGGTGAGATGCATATCCCCACCGAATCCCATAAAGAATGTCTGGACATGATATTTAGATCTGCCACGCCCTCACGAGAAGGACATTTAGGGTGGGTATTCGTCTCTCTTACCCCCACCATAACGATAGATCAGTTGCCTAAAATGCTTGTGTATCTTGTGACGTTTTATGTGGTTACGGAGCGAGATGTTCGGATTCTTATCCAGTTCGGAGATCTTATTAAGTAACATGTATGAGCGCTGTCTTCAGTATTGATGTCTTGGGGCATCTGTTCTCAATGACAGCCATGTCTAATAGCTAGGTAGATACCACCCATTTGCGGCCTAAAATAGTTCTTGTTTCTAAAAACTAAAAGCTGGTGAAGCAGAGCAGAAGTCCCGCATAAATAAAATGGCAGCTACTAATCCAGCATACTAAGAATTATATAAGACGGTGACGGGGGGAATCCCTCGGGAATTGTTCGTCCCGTCTTCACATAAAACAGCACACATCCCTATAGTCATAATCTCACTAGGTATGGTCTTTTCTTTTCAAGCATTTTGGTTGAAATATTAGAATGGCCCCATTTTTGCCTACTACTCTTCTCCTGCTTTAAGCAGTGGCGACACCTTCCCGAGACAGAGGCCTGCGCGAGGCACTTGCCTCTCGCAAGGATTCAGCGACGACGGTCCATGCGAGGATAATACTCCTCACCCAAATTAGCACTAGGAGTAGTGCCCGCGTGAGGCACATAGCTTTTCGTCTGAGATAATCTTCTTCCTTTCAGCTTAGAGGTATAATAACTTATATTAAGTTAATTATTTAAGTCTCGTGTACGGGAGCCTCCCTTGCAGGGATACCTCTGTGGACCTACGAGTCTGTGTGGTACCTCCGGGAGCCCATGTTTAAAAGTTTATCTGGCTGTTTCTGTGTCTTGTATTTTCGTATGCTCCTCATTTTTATCTAGCATACTCGATAGTCTGTTTAGGTAAAAACATTGTATAGACATATATTTTTAGGTTACCAAATCAAATCTTGTAAGTCCATAGATCACGAAATTGCTATGGACAGGCATACTGGTGACACAAATTCTTGGGATGAGACAGTTGTATTTAATGTTCGCGACAGTGGTCGCACAGCCCCACCAGAACGATTGAGTTCCACCGGCCTTAGGAGCCGGTTTTTGTTACCCATAGAGCAGTCTTGTTCAGGATCCGTCACCCCGGGACCGGATGCTAACCAGCGTCATCATTCGTCGTTCACTTGCAGTGCGGCGAGTCGACATGATACACCGGAACACCCAGGAACTACCCCACGAGCTACACGAGTAACGGTATAGCTATGATACTGGTATTCGATATAATATTGGTATATCATGAAGCCTTACACTTCACGAACATGTTAAGAGCACGCGACATCTCCACTGAGTGGATACACAGCTGGCCCTATGTTAACAAATCAAGCGCACACAACATCTGCACTGAGCGGGTACACGACTGGCACTATGCGAACACATCCAGTGCATACCACACCTGCACCGAGCTCATACACGCATACATCAAGAAGAGCCTTTGCCGCACCAGGAACAAGGTTTTAGTGTAACACGAAGCGAGATAACATGTCTAACACAAATCAGCATGCACAGCTAACTTTCTTCAGTCAACAACATCATTTTCATCACAGAATGACCAACATGTGATGAAAGAGCAGCAAAAACACAATGTCAGGTTTAGTGAAAGACGGATGTCCAGTAGTGTAACACCAGAACACAAGATTAACATTTCTTAGCGATTAGGCTACATCCTCACACAATGATTTTCTGATATGTAGCGATTTAAATGTACCATTGTAATCAGAATGTCCAGATGCAAGAGACAAGCTGTTAAAAGATGTTTGCACCAAGACCCCGTTAGAATTATTTTCAAATTATCCGATTGGAAAAACATTTGAATGTGCAAATGGATATTCTCAGATTGACTATATCATTCTGCATCAAACCTAGGTCTCGTAAAACAGGTTCAGCAAGTTACAAAGGAATATGACAACGGCTCATATCATATACCTATTACATCTGCCATTACAGGTAAGGAAAACAGCACCAGTAACGATGTGATAAAACAGGTTCCAGGAAGAAAACTCCAGTGGGGAAAAAAGTGAATCTCTTCAGTAAGAGGAAACTCTAGAAAGAATGTGGCATCAAAAAGATCTATGCTCATCAAACCAGTAAGTAGATGGACTTATCATGACTGTCAATGTACACTGTATGAAGGCCAGTACCAAAGGGCCAATCCCAGAGAGGAAACCAAAGATTTCAAAGAAGGATCGACTCTGGAATTATAAACTTGCAGAAACATCGAATGGATCCAGAACATTACATCATCAAGGGGTTTGTGCAGGTGGTTAGTCCTTCAAAGCCAAAACATCCTTCAAAGTTCAAATTAAGAGAAGCTAACAAGGAGCATCAGGGAGAGCAATGGCAGACTGTAACAAGAGCAGGACAAGATACTACAAAACAAGATCATGAATGATCTACCCTCAGATTAGTCACTGTTTGCACAGCTCAGCTCACCCAAGCTTAGAGAAAAACATCACAGAAAATACTAACACCGGAAGTATTGCATGTGAATGATAAGGTGTATCATGGAAATGATATAGTAGAAGCCTGTGCAACTTACTTAGAAGAACTAGGAACACCAAAAGAAAACTCCACATTTAATATGGCAGATAACCAGGTGGAGGATGATATAACACGTATTGAATATATCTGTGGTGATGATCGGTCCAGTCCAAATCCTTTCATATGGTAAGACGTAAACGGAGCCATGAATGAGCTACATTTGACAAAATGATCGGCTCTCAGCAGAGCACCTGAAACAAGGTGGTGTCTTATTAATTGACACTCTTCTGATACTATAATTACTGGAAAGTCACAGCGACATCCATAGTGGGAAAAGCCTATTGAGAAGGCTTTACTTTGCACCTATTAAACCATTGATTTCAGAAAGTCAAAGTAATATACAATTTGGTTTCATATCTGGTAAATCAACATCAGTTGCAGCAGTATTAATGAATGAAGCTATAATGGAATGCAGAGAAAATAAAGCACCCGGCTATATTGGCTTTATGGATACTCGGAAAGCCTTCGATGTTATCTGGCATTCTTCATTATTGCGCCATCTCTACTTTCTGTGTATAACTGGAAAGCCATGATTGATTGCAAATGGAACATGCAGAAATATGTCAGCACAAATCAAATCGGAGCGTCATAGAAGTAGAAAGTTTACAGACAAACAAGACCCTCTATAAGGTGGTGTTACATCTCCAGAATTCCATCAAGCATATGAAGATCCGCCATTGAAACTATTTGAGCAGACAGCAACTAGTCTACATATTGGTTGAACATATCTGGGCTCAATAACACTATTTGATGATAAAACAGTTTTTGGTCCTACACATGGTATCAAATGCCGCAACAATGCATGCACATAAAGAATGACATGTTAATGGCATTGCCAAAAGCCAAGTAATGATTTTAAATCAAGGCAAAGAACCTGAACATGAGTGGACACTAAACGATGAAAAATAGATTTGGTAATTGAATATAAACATCTGGGCCTAGTAAGAGCATCACTTTACATGTTGTGCCATTAAACCCCAGTTGCCTGGAGGTTGTCATGATCTTCCAATGAGGAAATCTTTAAAAACAGTTTACTGTCGTCTGCAAACATCTTGATCATACTGTGTACTTCACCGGTATTAAATCAGATGAAAAATGTTGGTTCCAAGACGCTGCTTTGTGTTATCCCACTGAGTACAGGAGCCCAGTCTGAGAATGAGCTGTTGACCACTTCTCTTTGTTTATGGTTAGACCGTAAATGTCATAGCTCTTTAGCTTACTCAATAATCTTTGATGTGGGACAGTACCAAATGCTCAGCATCCACACACTTCCAATGAGTACTTCAGGATTGTTGACATGCTAAATCGGTCCCGGTAGTAAAATTTCTGACAATCTTTATAGATAAACATGCTATAATATATTATATAAGTGTATATCAGGTTGGTCTGATGTCGATCAAGTCATTATTTCAGAAAGAGCGGTGAGATGGAACTGGACTATTTCTATTTGTATTTCTTGACAGCCAGCATTGTGTAATCGATACACAGTCTCTGATGAGCATGTCAGGCTTCATGCAAAAGAATTGATGCGCCCACACAAAACTGATTGATGTCAATGCTACTTATTTAGTAATGTCGGAATAGCTGACACTTGACTGCCGATGAGTAATCTAGCTGAGTAATCCTGATGGGTACACGATTCCTGATGAGTTTGTGCATGAAATTGTAGCTCGTGGGGTAGTGTCGGGCCGTTCCAGTGTATCATGTTGACTCACCGCACCGCATGTGCACGACGAATGATGACGCTGGTTAGCATTCGGTCTCAGGGTGACGGATCCTGTATGAGACTGCCCTGCGGGTAACAAAAACCAGCTCCTAAGGCCGGTGGAACTCAATTGTTCCAGTGGGGCCGTGCGACCATCGTCACAAACATTAAATACAACTGTCTCATCCCAAGAATTTGTGTCACCAGTATGCCTGTCCATAGTAATTTCGTGATCTATGACTTACAAGATTTGATTTGGTGACCTAAAAATATAAGTCTATACAATGATTTTACCTAAACAATTATGAATATGCTAGATAAAACTAAACAAGAGCATACACAAATACGAGACATAGAGACAGGCAGATGAACTTTTAAATATGGGGCTTCCGGAGGTACCACACAGACTCGTAGGTCCGCAGAGGTATCCCCGCAACACGAGACTTAGCTAATTAACTTATTACAAGTTATTATACCTCTAAGCTGAAAGGAAGAAGATTATCTCGGACGAAAAGTTAGGTGCCTCACGCGGGCACTACTCCTAGTGCTAGTTTGGGTGAGGAGTATTATCCTCACATGGACCGTCGTCGCTGAATACTTACGAGAGTGCCTCGCACGGGCCTCCATCTCGGGAAGGGGTCGCCACTGCTTAAAGCGTGGAAGAGTACTAGGCAAAAATGGGCCCACTCGGATATTTCAACCAAAAATGCTTGAGAAAGAAAAGACCATACCTAGTGAGATTATGACTATAGGGTTGTATGCTGTTTTACGTGAAGACGGGACGAACGATTCCTGATGGATTACCACGTCAGCGTCTTATGTGATTCTTAGTATGCTGAATTAGTAGTTGCCGCTTTAGTTATGCGGGCCTTCTGCTTCGCTTAATTAGCTTTCAGTTGTTTTTGAAACAAGAACTATTTTTGGCCACAAATGGCTGGTAACTACCTAGCTATTAGACATGGCTGTCATTGCCCCAAGACATCAATACTGAAGACAGCACTCATACATGTTACTTAGTAAGATCTCCGAACTGGATAAGAATCCGGACATCCCACTTCATAACCACATAAAACGTTACAGAACACCGGTTACTTTTTACGAAAGCATTATTAGACAATTGCCCTATCGTTTAGGTGGGGGGGGGGGGGGGGCTAAGAGAGACGAATACCCACTGTAAATGTCCTTCCCATCAGGGCATGACAGATCTAAATATCATGCCCAAACATTCTGATGGAATTCGGTGGGGGATACGCATCTCGCCCGTCACCGGGTCCTATGGAACTAACCGTTTAACCTGTTTATGTACAAGTTGCCCAGTTTGCACTGTGGTGCGGGAGGATGGTTCAGTAAATAAAATAATAATTAAGATATGTTTTTGCAGTGCTTTCCTACATTGGCAAAAGTGTTAACTACTAAGTATCCGAAGATACGAGGGGACGGTACGTGATACCACACCCTGGCCATCACCGCTTGGAAACCCCAGTAGTTTCCCAGAGTCAGATCAGCCCATGGTGCGGATAGGGACATCCAAACAATTAAGAAGCCACAGTGCTGGGTGGAACATAAAGAGAGACAAAATCTTGGAGTTATGAGTCTTACTGGAGCGCGGGGCTAGATTATCGCACTACCGGAAAAGAAGAGTATAATACAGATTTTGTAGCGAAGAAAATGTCTCTAATCATTTTGAACCTATCCTATCGAGCTGAATAGAAAAGGTTTAGTTGGTAGCATGCCGGGCTAAACAGAGTTGTAGCAGGGACAGCGACCTCAGTGAAAAGAATTGTTGGTGGCGGGAAAAGTGCTGCATATATAAGTGTTGCTGCATAGTGTTTACTACGTGCACTGCAGTCCTATATTTTCTATAAATAAACAAAACATATGAACTGATGGCCACTGGCCATATATATATAAACTAACCAGAACAATCAATACAGTATCAAATGATCAGAATTATATATCTTAGTACAGGTTAATGAACCTACTATGGTGCGGTTAGTGAAAACACCTTACAGAAAATGAGAATAACTGTAAACATATACAGAAATTATAGACCGTTACGTTACCTTTTAGTCATCGGGACCCTTCTTACGGATACAATATAATTAGAAAACTACATATAAAGTACATATAGCGGAATAATTAACATGTTAAGTATAGTTACTTGAATACTCGGTAGGCATTCTTAAGCTAGGCTATTGTGTTACTGAAATTGATACGTCATTCCGTAGTTGACACGAGGTGATGCATTCTCTGGAAGCAGGTCGGTTCCGCAAGTTGGTTCCCGCAAACGGAATTCCTGCAAGAACATTCATGGCGGGAGTACATTGCTCAGCACTGTAAACCTAATAGAATGTCTAATGAGTAGTCAGCAAGAGCTACAATAGCATTACTGTGGTGAAGAAAGTTTCCGTACACTGATGGTATGGATGGAAGTTGTACACAACCCGATCGCAAGCGGGGGTTGTCAGATGCAAATGAAGATACAAAACAAAGCTTAATGGTGCTGTGTACGTCAGCCAGCTCTGACGACGCACCGGGCAGAGTTTACTTGCTACGGTCGAAAGTTAGAAGAACCTACATGATATTAGTGCAGTGACAGTTGAAATACCACTTTTATGCATGGCCGGCAGATCCGGCGAGTCATCCACCAAGGAACATCCTGCCTCTACATCTGTAGAATCACATATTCAGGCCAGAAAGGCCTCACAACAAGTTTGTGTTCCGAAGTAGACATTGATACTCGTGAACAGTAATCAGAAAGTTCCAAATTGCTCACGTAAGTAGGGAGTTACAAAATTGTTTTTACTGCGGTGGGTTGGCTACTGCTAGCTATGGGAGAGAAACAGAAACTCATAAACTCAGAAAGTCATATGTGTGATATCTGTCGATCGCAGCTAGTACAGGTCGAACCTGTTCAGCCATTGGCCAAGGATTCTCTCGATCTCTGGATCGTGTCTCCTTTTATACTTCTCGTGACGTCACAGGCGCAGGCTCCAACCAATCATTGTTCGAGCAACAGCCAATCAGCGCGTAGCTAATAATAGCAGAGTCGAATGTTCTAGAACATTCTAGAAGTTCTGCGTCCACGTGGTTATGACGTCACGGCAATATTTTGAAGATAATCAAGACGGGTTTTCCGTGGATAACTCAGCCATTTCTCGACAGATCATGAAATGGTTTACAGATTTGAAAAGCCCGTCGAATTCTGGTCATGAATAATGCCAGATTCGGCGGGAACAAGTAATTAAAAAGGATTACAAGGTACCATCTTGGTACACTAAAAGCGTCATCCCATCTTGGTCGTAAACTACGTGCTCCATCATAAATAACATTCAAGCGTGCGCATGCGCACTATGCGCTTTAACGAATTTAGTCGTTTTTACAACGCGATCTCGCCCATTGGCCGATATACGCCTATGGCTCTACCGAGGGGGGCATGTTCAGGGAACGAATCCAGGATGGGCGGCACGTACCCAGCTTATCTGGTACGGTCAGTACCCGACCGGTCGATCCGAACTACAAAATCAATGTGCGCATGCGAGACTGATTGACATATGCTCCTTATTTGGTAGCGTCAGATTGGGCATGATGTAATCATTGAGCACATCGAAACTGACCGGACGTGCACGACTTAGGCTACTACAACAATCTTGGCAAGGGAAGTGCACGATTACATCTAGTTTTAGTCGGTTTTAGTCAGTCATGTGAAATACATGTTCTGGAAAGTTTATGAATACTCTAAGGAACAGCAATGAAAAGTATGCATTTGGAAGAAGTTGTGTAACAGTTATCAGTTTGGTAAAAGGTGTATATAGTATATAAAGTATTTATTGTGACGATATGCCCATTACTTAGAATGCTTTAATAATAGAAGTAATATATGTTGGCGCTGTACAGTTATAAGCAACTCGTTATATAGGACTAAATAAATTAGAAAATCATATGGGAATAGCTATAGTTTTAATATGAGGATTTTGGAGTGATAAGTGTTGCAGTGTCTTACCATAGTCTTGTGTGAATTTCGTAGTTGAAGAAGGATAAGAAAATTTTCAATAGGGATATACTACAAACAGACAGTGCCTCCTGATCCTGATTAGTTATTAGTGATAAGGTGGCACACCAGAACTCGTAATCATATATACAACATAAGCAGTCCAACAGCGATGACAGCAAGAGGGGCTAGTAGTAGACCAACGTAACCAAGACAGAGGGAAGGGGCAGCAGAAACTCAAGAGACTGGTCATAGATTGCGCATACCAGCATAACACGCAACACTTACAGGAATGGAATGTGATTACCCAGGCGGAAGGTCGAAGACAGACAAGGGATTAAAGTGGGGGCATGTTGTAAGATTTCACCTATGTGGAATAAAGAAAGATATGATGGGGTGGTTCCACGTCAAATAGCAGGCAGCTGTCTGAGTGGAAACCTTATGTGGGGAAAGAAAGATAACCCTCACTGCATGTGGAGAAATAATGCACACCATCAAGATTAGACGAGATGAGCTAAGGTGATAAAGAACCATAAAGGCAGCCAGCCATGGAGGAAGCGTGTATCAAATCGCAGGGGCCTAATCAGACATTCTATCATGACAAAGGAGCACTTAAACAACAACTGCAGTCGACAGCTCACAATCTAGTCATACTATGCTGAGTGTCCAAACTAGTGAATGGATACAGAAGCTGGTGCAGTGCCTACCACCTCCAGATATGCATGCAGTGCAGCATCCCCATTTACAGCTTTCGATTAGACAAGCATCTCAGATAGGTTCGATGCAGCAGACCTCCAAGGCAGCATCGGGCCCACAACAACAGATGAGCCAACCAATGACAGAGGTGCAAGCTATAGATCAGTGCAAACATTTGGGAAACCTGCATCCCCAATGTAGCATGTTGGATTCGTTGCATCTGCCATCCAAAATAGCATTAAATATCAAGCAGCAGATCGGACACACAGTCCCAACGTTGTAAACTACAGACCAGAGCAACCAGATGGTGGACTTGGCGCTTCAACTAAAGCAGATGCATCCTGTGCAATAGGCTTCCCAACTGGCACATTATCAGGCCGCCCCGATAGCACTAGTATTGCATATTTTAGACCAAGGTGACTAGCAAGGTGACCTGCAGAGTCAGCAAAGACAGCTATATCCGACACAACAGGCCTCAATGACGGTCCATGGTTACTAGCAGCAGATTACCCAGGTGGCATACGGGTAGCAGATCATAGACCTGAGCAACCAGGTGATTTGATTCACAGATTCACCAAAGACAGATGTACCAAGCACAGTGGGCCTCTAGGATGGTGATGAGTCTATTGTGACAGGCCAACTAGACAACTTCTGATTTACAGATTAATGTTGAAGACCAGATCTACAGTTCAAGCAATGGAAAGTGTAGCTTGTGCAACAGATAGGGGATAGTACAGAGATTCTAGCAAGATGCTGGTCAGGCTGCATCAGGGTTGCAGGTTGAAGCTCAGTTTAGCCAGGTGACCGACTTGATATATATTCTGAGCGATCATCAACAAGCCAGCCAGACAGCACTAGGATTGCAGCACATAGGCCAGATTAGTGAGTGGGATGACCTGCAGCAGGTATCAAAGGCAGTTCAGAGTCCTTAGTAAGTGACCAATCACTCAGGGCCCGAGGATACTGTGCATGCAGACACAATGGGAATGACGGTACTACAACAGTATCATGTGGCGTTAAATGGAGTGACAGAAAACATAAATCCCTGACGGACGAGCTCAGAAGCAGTGTTTTAGCCAGTGTCTAGGAGTCAGAACACACAAACAAATCAGAAAGGAACCGAACAAACTAACAGTACTCAAAATTGGATCATTCAATGTGAAAGTCCTTCATAACAATTTGGTGTACTTGAGGGAATAAGTAACCAAGTTTGATTTGCTTTGTCTTCAAGTGACGCGGTTATTTAGATTTAAGGAAGAACTTATCTTAGGGCTGCATTAGGGTTACAATTGTTCTCACAGACCTGTGGATAAATAAAATCTAATTCCACCCACGCAACGCCCTCTCCCCCACCCCAGGGCTACAGAGGGGTGCGATTCTGTGCCGCAAAGCAAAGACAAAGATAGCAAAGTAGTAAAGCACCCAGATGGCGATGAGAGGGTTCTTCTTGTCATTATCACCACCCATTCAAAGGCAGTCTGTTTCATAACAGCCTATATGCCTTCCAGAGGATATACCACCCCAGAGAGAGATTTCAGTGATTACCTGGCAGAGTTAAATGAGCTAATCAATAAGTATAGAGATATCTAATCGTCCTGGGAGGTGATTTCAATGCTTCTCTTCACTGTTCTACACCTGAAAAGCATGATAAGCATTGTGGTTGTTGTGCATGTCTTTGGTTTTCCGAATTGTCTTCTGTTGACTGCTTAATGGTAGGCCTATCATTGCTTGTTGTCATAGACCTTTATACATTAGAATAAGGTGGGTTCGTTTCCTTCTGTCTTTCAATGGTGGGAGCTTTAGGCTTTCCATTATATTTGTCATGGTTGGTAGGTATAATTTGAGGCGATAAATCTAGCTGCACGTTTCTCCATATTTTCTACGTTTCCCTGAACAGTTGTTTGATGATGGGTCTAAACTGTACTTGAATATTCCAAAACAGGTCTAATCAGTCCCATGTATGCAAGTAGAATGTCTTGGAAACAGAATGAAAAATTTCTCTACAATAGCACTAAAGTAATTTATGATGTTGACGCCCAAATACTTTACTGACGAGACAACGATAGGCTGGTTCATTTAAGCATGTAATCAAATCAAATTTGATGCTATGTTTTTTTCTGGGTAATAATCACACGTGCCGTGTGACACCACAAGTGCTTGGTAACAACAACACCAGCTAAAATGTAAACAAGACAGGATATGTAATGTTGTTGATTTAAATTTAGGAAAAATAATAACGATGTTTTGTTTGCCATTACATTTTGTGGTGCCATGGTCAGAACACTTAGCAAGTGATGTGTCACAACGATGAGAACGAGCAGCATAAAATAGCCACCTCACAACACAACCAACAACTGTGTCGAAAATTATCACATTACACTCCCTAAAGCTGGTGCAATGTGATAATTTTTGACTGGACTGATAATAGTGATATGAAGTTGGACCTCATTCCAGTTTCTCTATGTACAGCATGGCATGGTGCTTTTGGATATATCCAGAAACTACAGACAATGACATTAAAGAGAACTGTGAACCTGCCGACCATGGGAACGGATCTCTGGTCAGCCAGCTGGTGATTGCTGGTCATTGCTGGAGACATAGGCAATCTCCTTCACTTACCATCGCATCTCTCCACTCACGGTTACAAATGGGTGCCAGTGTAAATCTGTGAAAGTTACCAATGATAGACTGAACTAAAAACCAGCCTAGATATGGTGTAAATGGGATATGGAATGGAGAGTTGATATACGACAACTAAACCAACAACTTCTTCAGACAACATTAAGCACACATATGCTGGTATGTTTATTTATACTATATATGTATATGTGGCTATCTGCAGGGCAGTTAGTGAGCCTTAGACAGCAAGATTTTTCCAACTACAGCCTAAAAACCTTTCACAAATAAAAAGGACTTTTGACTTGTAATTTGAATGATTGCTGGATTTAGCATGTTCTGAATGTGATTCAACTTTCGCTAGGTCAAATAACCTGTGGTAGCATAAGATCCAATTTCAAATCTAGACAATGATGAGTCAATGGAGTTTGAAAGTGAAGCCATGGAATCAATTTAGTCTGAGTGTCAAAGTGAAGATGAAAGTCATAGGCAATCAGGAGTTATTCGCCATATTCCAAAATATTCATTATGACTTACACACTGAACACTCAGCTTTAGAAGATGAGGATGGCAGAGCGAACATAGCGCTCAATGGTGTAGATGATGTGTCTATTACCATATATGCTGATGGTTTAATTACAAAGTACACTGCCATAATGCTACATAGGAGAAGATTACAAAACTTTACGCTCATTAAAATAATTTGTCAGGAAACTAAAGATTTTGTCATCCAGGCATAGATAGACAATGAAGCAGTCTTCTCAGCTTTTTGCAACAGAGCTTTTCTGATCAAGGAGTGCGTAAACAACCATGTAGATGCGGGGGTCGGTGAAGAAAATGATGATGATGCTGATGATGAAACTGATACTGAAAGTCCTGATATTACTGATGTGTAAGGTATCAGTCTAATCATCGACTCCTGGATCTCCAGAACATTGACTGTTTGTTTATGCTAGTAACATAAGCTACATGTTTATCCCATGTACTATTTTCTTCAATATAAATAAAATATTGTTTCTTTCTGTGTGTGTTGGTTTGATGATTGTAGGCATCCATCCACCACCACCATTCTTTTCACCAAAATTAGGTCACCCACCTTGCGGGGTGGGTGGTAGCATTAATTAATTAAATAGAAAAATAAAGACAATAGGAATGCTCTCGGTTTTTTCTCCTTATGACACATATTGGGGACAACCATCCACTTCACCCACCCCTCAAATATTGGGAAACCCCTCCTGGCGACATATATAAGGTATACATATCGAAAATATGTCTATGTAGTGAAATGAAATAAATCGTAGCATATGATTTCATTCCGTATAAATTAAAGGTGCATATTCACAGCAGAATGGTTGAAAATAATATTGTTAAGATTTTATACTCTTAGAGGCTTAAATTGCATGCCTAGATGTAATGAAACGAAATAAATTTTAACATATGATGATTTCCTTATGTATAAATTAATAATTTTTGAGTTGTTAAATTGAATGAGAGGTTCCTAATTCAAATTCACAACTGAAAATATGAAATTTATTTATACAGAATAAAATCATCATAAGTTAATATTTGTTTCGTTTCATTCCATTGAGGGATACAGTTTAAGCCTCTCAAAGTATACAATTTTAACCATCTTATTTTCAACCATTCTGCTGTGAATATGCACCTTTAATATAATTTCTTTAGTTTTGAAGTTGAATTTAGGTACTCATAGATCTAATTCAATTTCACAGCTTAAAAAATTATATTAATTTAAGCACAATGAAATCATACTATATAGCTTTATTTCGCTTCACTACATCTAGATACAGAATTTAAGTCTCTAAAAGTATTCAATTCGAATAATTTTATGTTTAAGCAGTTTGGTGTGAGTATGTACCTTTACTCTTGGTTCCATGACATTGTGACAAAGCAATGAATGGAGCTAGAAGACAATTTACAGAATGGTATATAGATTGTTTCAAGGATTTAATAGCACAAAACTGTCATAGTAATGGGGCTATTGGATTATGGGTACCTAGGATGAAATGTGAAATGTTTGGTGACATAGACAACGATACAGACTATTTTAGTAATATCATTTCCACAGTTTATTGTCAACAGCTAATGTATATTTCATAATAATATTAATATAATAATATGTCATTTCATTTTTATTAAAATTTATTAATACTGCAATACTCGTTACTCATCTGTTGATTATTGTAGATAAATATAAAACTGATTAAGAGAATAATAGAAATAATAATAATACTGCATATTATTTGAGGATAATCATTATAATAACTTGACATCGGTTTTAAAATCCATATATATTATACTGTGTAAAATTTGTCTTACACCTTTCATGTACAAAACGGGCCAAAACAGGCCGCTGTGGTGGTCTCGAGGTTTGTCCATTTGAAGGGAATACTGTTTTTGAAAATTTATCGGTAACCGAGCCAGTCATTCCAGTTATAAAATATAAAAAATAGTATTACCTTGGCCTGCAAAAAGAGATATTTTATTCTATTGACCAAATTTAGTTAATACGAGGTTGAGTGACCTACTTACAGAGATTTATTAACTATATGCATGCCATCTACTAATACAAGTGACTGGATAAAGCATTTGGCTTTTAGAGCCATACGATGAGACTACCTTGATACAGGTAGCCATACAACCATCCCTTTTAAGCAACCCCAATGCCCAATGTTATGGACCCATGACTGGTGGTCTCTTGAACAGGTTTCACTTTAATAGAGGAATACAACATGTTGCTCCCGTATCTGATGTTATAATCAATTACATCACTAGTTAGGTGAGGTCACAATCCAAATGATGTATAGATCCGTCAAGAAGTGCATCATAATTGTATGTCTTTGATGAATTTACAATTTAATTAGAATTTTGGTCAATCTTCTGAAACCTATTTAACTTCAAAATATTCAACACCTTACTTCTATAGCTACTTTGAGATTGAGATTCTGGGGTTCAGTGTCAAATCGATTCCAACAAGCATAAAATGGGACATGGCTAAGCTATACATGTGTTGGGATATAGCTAGAAATGGGCCACTATTTTCTCACTAGCCACTTAAGAGAACAACGGTTAGACAGCATTTCTTGGACAACATCACTAAGCCAGAAGCAAAAACATTTTATTTCATTGCTATTATGTGGAGCAAAGCAATAGTTTTTGTAAAAAAATTTCAATCTAGCATTGGAGTTGTTGCGATGTAGACTGCAATAACTACTGAAACCAAAGCCAAAAGAAAGCAACACTTTGTATTTAAACACCTTTATCAAATTTATACTAGTTTGTAACATATAGTAGTTGAATAATTCAAAACCACAAATTATTACTTGATGAATGTCAAGTTATTTGGCGACCATGATATTTGAACATTCCACAAGAAGTCAGCTTTATTCCCATGGCAAGGGATTGAACTTCCTGAGAACCGATGTCTTTAAAGTCAGTTTTATTCCCAGTATGTTAAGGGAGTGGCCATCTTTAGAACCGATATCTTTAAATTCAGCTTTATTCCCAGTATGATAAGGGTGTGGACGTCTTTAGAACCGACATCTTAAATTCAGCTTTATTCCCAGTATGATAAGGGAGTGGATGTCTTTAGAACTGATGTCTTTAAATTCAGCTTTATTCCCAGTATGATAGGAGATTGGATGACTTTAGGACCAATGTCTTTAAAGTCAGCTTTATTCCCAGAATGACAAGGGAGTGGACATCACTAGAACCGATGTCTTTAAAGTCAGCTTTATTCCCAGTATGATAAGGGAGTGGACATCACTAGAACCGACATCTTTAGTCAGCTTTATTCCCAGTATGATAAGAGATTGGACGTCTTTAGAACCGACGTCTTTAAATTCAGTTTTATTCCCAGTATCTTTAAAGTCTGCTTTATTCCCAGTATGATAAGGGATTGGACATCTTTAGAACTGACGTCTTTAAAGTCAGCTTTATTTCCAATGTGACAAGGGAGTGGACATCTTTAGATCCGACGTCTTTAAAGTCAGTCAGAGTGAAACTATATATATCGTAGCTACACGACAAATACATGGTGACGATAATGTCCTTTGATTGCATCACCATAACTAATCATGATCAAGCCCATAGTAGCTAAGAAACTAAACATCCACATCAAATGAAAGTAGAGGGGTTTATGAGCACTAGATATATGAATATTTTTATTTCTCCATTTATTATTATTATTATTATTATTATTATTATTATTAAACCCGATTAGAAGCCATATACAATGGAGGGATCCAGTTTTATGTATGCCTCACCAATCTCCAGCTAAGCTCTACCGATGCTTTACCGGTGTGGGGATCAATCAATCATGCACTCCATGAATCACAATTTCCAGACAACTATACGGGTAAGGTGCTTATGGCAGCAACAGCGCCTAGTGAAATTAGTTTCAAAATATTCAACAGAATGTTTCTTAAATCGTAAAGACATGTAGTTCGTACAATTTGCAGGACTATTAAGCGATTATGACAGACTTAATTACATCATTCATGACCTAATTGAGTGTGACGTAAGCTTACATGTGATGCATGGCATCATATGATTGATTGATAGACTGGTTTCACCTATTACACCACTTTGATTTATAGAGAAATCCAGTCTATCAGTCAAGTGTATGATGCCATAATCAAACATGTCAAAGGTAGGCTGACATCACAATCGAATACGTCATGAATGACATAACTAAGTCCATCATAAACACGTAATAATCTGTCAAGTTGTACGAATTCTAGGTCTTTACTATTTACTAAACATTCTGTTGAATATTTTAAGCCTAATTTGACTGGGCGCTATTGCCCACCCAGTCAAATTAGTTTCAGGTTTTCTAAAAATTGAGATTCAGGGAGTTCAGGGTTCGATCGATCACAACATGGCAAAGCATGGGCAGAGCTTAGCTAGAGATGGGCAGGGCATAGCTAAGACTGGATTCCCCTATTACACTACTTTGATTAGTTAGAGCACCGGGTCAAGTACAATGGATTCTCCTTAATGAACAAAAAAAATCTTTATATTTGTTACCGGTATAATAGTTAAAATCAGCAGTTGTATTACAGACATACATATGATTGATAGAGAAATAAATGATTTTAATCACAAAACATAAACCATATTCTCCAGTTATTAATCATAATGCATGAAATGATTCTGTGCAATAAAACGAAAACAATCCACATTTTTTTTGTAGTATCTCTCTCTGGAATACTAAATACACAGGCATAGTCATCAATTTCATCGTTTGATTCGGCAGGAAATGAATTCAAAGCATCTAGCAATGTAGTCCACATGGGGACTATGATGGACCCGCTATGCTCAGCTACTACGTAGTGTCTGAGCATAGTGAGTCCATTGTAGTCCCCGTGAGGACTACTAGCAATGCATCATACTGAATATTTTGAAGCAATTCGACTGAAAGTTGTTGATGACTAAGCCATTAAAGATTTTTAGTCAAATTGTTTACAATACATTCAGTAGACACGAATCATATGCCAAATGAGACCTGTTGTTTCTGTCCTGTTAGTAGTCAAATTTGTGTTACTGGTTAGATTTGCTCCGTGTTCTGTATCTAACTAAGTATAACTGAATCAACATAACTAGATTCGAGCCAAACCTCACTATTAATGATATGATATGATATGATATATATATATATATATATATATATATATATATATATATATATATATATATATATATATATATATATATATACACTAAAATGTTGGTCACCTATTTATTGACTAGTGCTAAATATTCAAAATTATTTCAGGCATATGCTTGCAATGTATGCAGATCATCCAAAAAGAAATCACACACCCACCCACCCACACACCCACACCCACACCCACACACACACACACACGTACTCACGCACACACACACGCCCTGAGATCAATAGATTATACATTGTACTATAGACATCATTATTATAATACGATTTATACATCTAACACTACTTAAATATGTACACTGATGAGGTAGAGACGTATAATATCAAAGTGAAGAAGACTATTTAGCAAAATAGCATCATCATCATTCTACAAAGCACTAATCTGGTGAGTGACTACCCTGATAGCATGAGTTACTGGGCCAGTACTAGCCCAATATGAAAGCCAATACAGCCCAATACTGGCCCAGTAACTTGTGTTACTAGGATACATGCGTACAATCAAACTTGTCAATAGCAAACACTAGCTTTTGAGTTTAAAAATGAGAACTTTAATCCCTTGATGGCTTAACCTGACAAAATTGGACTCTGCAGTGTCCTTATGGAATATCAATTTGCATGACAAAAGAATATTGTTATTGTAACATTGCTACTGGAATGACTGGCTCGATAACAGACCCAATCTTTCTCGTGCTACATTTTATGAAATAGTATTCTCTTTGCATGTAAATGGACATTCAATAACCAAATATTTAGAGATATTCTTGACCAAATTTGGTCATAATTAAATGGTTAAAAGGGGTGAGCCATAAAGTCATCTTAAATAGCAATAATTCTGTGGCCCTTCAAACTCTATTTCATAATGCCAAAGAAATATTACCGCACAGCTCATAAATAAGTTAACATGTTTCCAAAACAACAAACACAAACATGTTAGTTACGGTAGTACAATTTTGAACATGATGTAAGAAATGTTCTGCTGAATATTTTGGACACAATTTTATTGAGAGCCATTGCTGTCTTAGACATTTACTCTTATTGTTAAATAGTTTCATAATTATCTCTGCCGAAAAAATGTTTTTGAGAATTTAAAATAAGTGCTAAATGAGAAGTTATTTATACAAATGTTTTCATAGCAAGTTTATTAATCTGATTAATAAAATTTTGTCCCAAACCGCACCCACATCAAATCTTCAAGTGAGGTACTAGAAGTTTTCATGACATTATTTACATTGTACAGACGCTCGGATTATTAACTATGGCAATGTCCATCAGCATTCAAGCTGTTAAAGGCACACATTCCCACCACATTTTAGTCATGAAGTTGAACTACAACAATGAAAATAATTTATAGGGAATCAAATCATCACACATTAAAATTTATTCCCTTTCTTTATTTTGATGTAGACAACTTAAGCCTCTAAAAGTATACAACTAAAATTTTTTTATTTCCAAGCAATCTGACGTGAATGATGTATTTTCAAATACTTTGAAATACTTTCAAGTTACTAAGGCAGTAACAGCTCCCAGCGAAATTTATTCTAAAATATTCAATAAATCGCTATACTTTGTTCATAATTCTTCATTTTCTAGCTTTCAATCACAAAAATTTTCTTATTAAATCAAGATATGCAGCATAGCCCAGAAATAACTTGGTTCTAAAACAAAATAAAATGCACTGTTATCTATTTTTAACAAGTTGGATTGGATGTCCAAAAATGTCTTCCAATCAACAGAACATTTCTTACTAGCTAAACTTATTTATGAGCTTACTGTATCAGGTGTAGGCTTGCACGATTACGTTTATTAAATCGAAAATCATGATTATGTTTTAAATCGTCAATTTATATGATTAAATATTAAATAATCGAATAATCATCAATAATTTCTGTTGCATAAAATATTTCAGAATCTGTCATGAAAATTGACATTTGCTCAGTGCATGGCAAGAAAACATTATTTTTGAAAATGTATCATTGGAATTACTGGCTTGAGAATCTAGCCAGTCATTCCAGCGATACATTTTCAAAAATAGCCTTCTGGCCTGCAAATGAACTTTTCTAAACACCATTGCCGCTTTCGTCATTAGTATTCTTTTGTTATTACATCTTGGCTATTTATACCCAAGCTGATTAATCGAATAATCACTATTACTTTTAAATAATCGATCGTGATCACTCAAAGCAATAATCGCGCAAACCTAATCATGGCATATGCTAAAATATATCAAACAACTAAAATTACCTAAGAATTATGCATGTTAATGGGCAAGAGCGTAGGATATATTTGCATGAGACTATATTCCTGACTGAAAAGAACAGCAAAAAATTATTGAGCCAAAGTAGCTTTCCTATATCTATTAATCAACTGTTTTGTTGTAAGCGTTTCTTCTACACATGTAGCATTTCAAGCTGCTTTACTAAAGACGTAGCTATGATATAATTCCTGTTAGATAGCACAACAATTATGAATGAAAATGAATGAAGACAACAATGGTGACAAAATAGCACCTCATAGGAGACTCAGCCTACTAGACATTAATACAAGTATTAGAAGACATTAATACAAGTATGAACTTCATGATACTAGACGCAGAATTTAGACAAATTCACCACAGTGTTTTTACGCACATAGCACAAATAATAAATCACATTTTATTTTCATTATTTATAAAATAATACCAATATTCTCCATTAGTTGATCTTGTATACATCGTTAAATGACAATGAGTTCAACTGAGACTTCAGAATGGGAACCAAATGAGCCTGATAGTATGGCTTCATAGTGGTCATTTGCCCCCATTCTGCAACCACACTTAGGCCGTGTTCTTACTAGAGAGTTAATCAGGAATAACAACATACGTCAGTATGGCTTTATTCCTGATTAGGTCTCTAGTGAGAACATGACCTTAGATCACTATCTACTATTTAGATGCATACGTATATACATAGGTCTTTATTTTCATACATCGTTACATATATAGCTATATATCTACTTAGAATTTATCCATAAAATAATATTTTCATTTGCATTGATAGTAAAAAATTCTAATGGCAATTCTTTGACACTCATATAAAATGTTCTCTTCTGAAAGATGTAGCTGTATAGTCTCATACTTATTTCTATCATTACATTATTCACTGGTAGTACTAATAGCAAAATTATATGTATTATAGATCGAGAAGACTGGATAAATACATTTTTAAATGATCCCAGAAAATTGTTCTATGATTCCAATATGTACTAAATAATGTAGAGTCCAATTTCTTGCATTAATTCAAGGATTTATTATGCATGCAATCCAGAATGCTCATGCCTCTACTTCAATTTCACAACTTAAAAAATTATATTAATTTATATGGAATGAAATCATCATATATTAAGATTTATTTCATTTTATTACATATATAGCCTCACAGTTTAAGCCTCTAAAAGTATGTAATTTAAACAGTTTATTTTCAGTAATTTTGCTGCGAATGTGTACCTTTAATAAATATTTTCATTGGTTAAATAACGCACATGCCCCGTGACTCTGAAAATGTATTCCAGCGATAACGATGCTCAATATGTGAACGCCCCAGGATAGTGTTATTGAATTAAATTTTATAAAATATATACTACCTATTTTTGAAATACGTTTGTAAATTTTAATGACAGATGCAGAAACCTTTAAAGTTCGGATTAAAGGTAATTTCAGGTCTGAAATAATAATGTTTTGCCTACCTTTATTTTTTATGTCAGAAGTCTTAGCTAGTTGTGCATTACAGAGGCAAAAATTAATGTAGCAAAATAGTACATTCAAACAGGTTTCAGAGATTGACTTTATTCAAAGATTATCAGTTTATATGATAAATAGAATCTCAAACCGGGTCCCATTTCATATCAATGTTATCAACCACATCAAAAATTATCACTAAAGCTCATGCAATGTGATAATTTCCGACTTTTGATAATAGTGATATTAAATGGGACCTTGTTTCAGATCCTCTATATAAATGTTAGATAGCATATCAAGTGACACAAGCCACCGAAATATTCACAATTGTTTCTCATCTTAAGATATTAATCAATATATCAAAGTTGAGTTGAGTGTGTTTAGTTCTTTTGTTTCAACAAATGACAGTTATTAAGATATGTTGGTGAAGTATGATCTGACTTTAGAACCACCGCTTAGTGATCTCCAAAAAAGATATTTCTGAAAATTATAATTGTATGCTACTTAATATGTAGTCTTGAATTTTGAACATGAATTAAGAATAGCAGTGTGAAAAATAATTGCAGACTTAAAATTTATAAAGATTTAATCCAATTCTAAATTTAGTAGTGTAAACCACAATTTCAACATATAAAACAGCTACTAGTTTAATTGATTTATGAAAAAAATATCTTCTGAAATAAGATGACTAAGAATTATGCTTGTGCGCTTGACCAGTGTTGATCTATATTACCTAGTATGAATACCAGCCTATGAAAAATGTATCCAGTTACTGAGTTAGTCCACCATATTATTCTAGTTTCTGATGCTTATAACATGGAATAATAGACCTTTCCAGTTTTAGCTATGCCACACCCATCTGTAGCTAAGCTTCACCAACATTTCGTCATGATGGGATTGATCGATCCCCGTATGCCCTAACTATTAAATTCCTTTAGACTATACAGGTAAGCTGTTGAATATTTTGGCTATAGCAGCAACAGCGCCCAGTCAAATTATTTGCAAAATATTCAACACATTATTTATTAAATAGCAAATACATGCAATTCGTACAACAATGCATATTTTGTCTCCAAATATGCGTTTGTGGCGTATTTATCTACGTCATTCATAATGTTATAATGACGTCACTCACTATGATGTCATTCTACATGTCACGTACTTGATTATGACGTCATATGATGCATGATAAAGTGGTTGATACTGTGAACTAATGGTAAATCCAGTTGACAATGGTGCATCAGTTGTTGACCATGTGAACGTGCAAAATGATGTACTCGTGCGCCTCAACATTTGACACTACATCACTGGATGTCAGAGTTATCTGCCCATTACTGGTCACCATACAAACAGGTTATATAACTACACTATACTATGTTCTCTCGGATGTTTAATAATCACATTTAATTTTTTTGCAAATATACAACTAACGCCCAAATAAATCAATTGTGTCCCGCTAACAGAGGCAGCATATGCTGGAAAATCTAATAATGCTATTCAATTTTCATATGGCTATATTGTTAAGTCCATAGTCTTATGCATGCAACACATGAAAAAAATATTTCTGATTAATTTAAGACTTACACTTTGACCTACACTATTGGCATCAGCAGCCCAAGGATAGGGCAATGGATGAACACACAGAAATCATTTGTCAGCATGCAGAACTAGAGATTCTGCACGTAACTGCAATTTGATGGCAAATCATCACTGCATTTCTGGTAATCCTTCATGCAGACTCTCACAATGGAGGAAGCCAGTTTTAGTTATGCCCCACCCCTCTTTAACTAAGTTCCACCTACATTTCTCCCATGTTGGGATCGATCGATCCTGTTTCAGAAAACTATACAGGTATGCTGTTGAATACTCTTTAACTAATTTGACTGGATGCTGTTGCTGCCTATGGCAATAACAGTGACCAGTTAAATTAGATTCAAAATATTTAACAGCATGTTTATTAAAACGTAGACATAATTCGTACAATGTCTTAAGCCTTCTTGACGAACTTAGCTACGTCATTCATGATGTAATTGATTATAACGACAGCCTACACATTACATAGTCGATTATGATGTCATGCTGATTGACTGAGAAACTTAAATCCTCCATTGGTATTTAAGTTGTTTAACTAACAGTTCACTCTCAAAAGATTTAAAACTCTGATGCAAACATCCACATAGAAACAACTTTCAACCATCAGCGTAGCACCAATTAGGTTGTCAACAATCGTGTAAGAACCTACATATTGTCCTATGCACATGACATACATGATCATGTTCTAAGATGATTACCATGGCTAAGACAAACATATTGGCACTGTTATTACCAATCTGAAGAGCTTCTGGCATTGTTTGCAGATTATTGACCAGACCTGAGGCTGACCATACCATGATATGTAATGTATAAATATCATGCTATATCACTATATTGTACATTCTAATTTTGGAAGATGTTTTACTAGGTAGGGTCAGGGTTCATACATTGGCAATAGCCCCAATGACAACCCATGCTGAGCTGCTGAATATTTTGAAGTTAATTGGACTGGACGCTTCCAATCAAAGTAATTAAAAAATATTCAACATATCACCAGAAATTATTCCCAATTTTCTTTCTTCTTAGCATACTAAAAATTATAATTTTTGATTGAATCCTGATACTTTAGAATATCTGAAAAATCATGTGACATGCTATTTACATGGTGACACCCAAAATTAACGATGATGTAGGAATTCCTCAAGATATGACTGGCATCCATTCTGAGGATAGTTCAGCTGGCAGTTGTTGCCATCAGTAGCAGCAATAGCTTTCAACAGAACTATCCCCAAGATGTGTACATGTTATCATCCTATAGCACCAAGGATAATAGATACTGAGAAGGTGAACTATGGAAGATGCTTAATCAGTTCATTGCAAAACGGTATGGTGCATATGCCATCGACAGACCTATTCATACATTGAACAGATGTGATATATCACTCCCTTAACACCGGGTGGCCGCTAAATTTTCTGCAGACTACATTTTCAATGTGGTTTAACTCTGGATATGCAGAATATTTTGATAACAATTTGATTGAAAGTTGTTGGTGGTTAAGCCACCAACAACTTTCAGTCAAATTGTTTTCAAAATATTCAGTATGTATGGCGTTATTGCCCATTGAAATTATTGTCTCATGGCTTGCAGTAGTCAGAGTTAACACCGGGTGGCTGAATCACTAAGAGGGCTGGGGTCGGGTAGCATATGGAATGATGGGTGTGAGAGATAATGACTACTTTAACACCGGGTGTTTGTATTGCTGTCATCTGATTCATTGTTGAAGATCTCGAGAAAAAGAGGTGGAATCTCTTGTACTGAGTCGAGTCTTATACAGAGAACTCGTTCTGCATACCGAGTACTAATACTACGAAGGTCTGTTACTTTCATTAGAATTTTTGCCCAGTGAACAGGTTGCTCTGGTCTTTTCTGCCCAATGTAGCGTTTATAAGCTTCTAATATGGCATCTTGGATTTCCTCGACAGGTTCTGGCTCATTAAGACCAGATCGATCTGCAAAAGAAAACTTATAAAATATAATGTGGCACATAGTGATGAGACTCAGTGATATCAAAATCTTAGACAGTCAATCGGCTAGAAAAACAATAGCAGCCGTGTCTTTATAGTACAGCTCAGTAGTAGAATGTATCAAAGACAAAATAAAATGCACTGTTAAATGTTTTGGACATAATTGGATTGAAAGACATCGCTGTCTAAGGCAGTATAAGTGTGGTACGCTGGGCGAAATTCTGATTGGTCGAGAGCTTTGTGACATCATCACATTTGCATATTAGGCCAAGCCTCATGCTCATGTATGGCATGGGGCGTGGTCTAATGCCTTTATAGCTTTTAAAGACCGCGCCTCATGACCATATATGGACATGGAGTCATATATTAATATGCAAATGAGATGATGTCACAAAGGTCTCATCCAATCACAATTGCACCTAGCACTCCTCTGCTGTTTGGTATGTAGATTTATTGATAATTGACAGATGTAATGAGGCATTAAATGGATGGGGCGTGTCCAAATTTAGTTTACGTGAACATTTGTAGACAAATCAGAAGTCTGCCTATTGCTGATTGACAGGTGTAATGAGGCATGACATCTATTGTTCCCAGATGAAGAGACAATGGGAAGGTCTGGGGGAGTGGGTTGAAACCATTCAGGATGTAGATCTATTGTTCCCAGATGATGAGACAATGGGAAGGTCTGGGGGAGTGGGTTGAAAGCATTCACGATATAGATCTATTGCTCCTGGATGAAGAGACAATTGGAAGGCAGGGAGTTTAGTACGCAGATCTATTGTTCCCAGATGAATATCACACCTAAGCGCTAGAAGCCTTAACACTCAATCTGTATGTATTTACTGGACTCTTCAGCACATAGATCTATTATTCCTGGATGAAGAGCCAATGGGAAGGTCAATCCAGACACAGGGCTGTGGTTGGGAAGGATGGTGGCGCGGAATGCATACAAATCATAAAGTACTCAGACATGTTTGTTCCTGTAGGCACACATGCACCCACACCCGCACGCACCCATGCCTACATGCACCAATGTATGCATGCCCACATTACTAGTGTTCCAGCACTCACATCCACACATGTGGCCACAGTATGCACACCCTCATGCACACATGTGGTCACAGTATGCACACCCTCATCCACACATGATCCCCACCCCACAGCTACATGCATGCACACTATCGTTCGCATGCATGCAGAAACACCTGTGTTAAAATGTGAGTGCAAATCATTATGGCAGCAACAGCACCCATTCAGATTAGTTTCAAAATATTCAACAGCTTACCTGTATACTTATGTCAATATTAGGATTCTGGAATTTAGAGTTTGATCAATCCCAACATGGGCAAAGCCTGGGTGGAGATTTGCTAGAAATGGGCGGGTCATAGCCAGAAACGGATCCCTCAATTAACAGTAATAAAACAAAATTACTTATCATATCCCCCAGAAGAACTATTAATATTAAATAATTCAGAACTCCGACATGAAGATTCGGTTAATTGCTAACAAAATAGAACACGTTTCTAGCTTCAGTCTGTTACGTATGACAGTTGATCAAACTCTATGTTGTGACCTTCCAATTGGTCTGTAGGTTTATTAACCACTATAAACATACTTATCGTTCAAGCATGGTTTGCTAAATCAACTACTCTGCATTTAGTCACCAGAATAAATGCGCAAAGGAGCTCAAATAGGAAAGAGATTAGCTTTTCCAAATGTGAGATACACAATAAACAGATCCTCAAATCATTCCCATGCGGGGTGGCTGAGGCCAGGTTGTAGTGATTTTAACAGTAAGTATGTTTATAGTGGTTAATAAAACTGCAGACCATCGCACAAGGGGGGTTTGTTGGGTGTGTGTGTTATTACACCAAACATCTATACCATTCAATCACTGCTTCTAAACCCATAGAATTGGTCAGTGTCCCACTTAAAAAATCATGGTGGATGGAGATTTGAGAATCTTTAAACAAGGATAAAAATTAAACAAATCATATCCAAATGTTAAATAAAATAACATAATAGTGCATCCATAACAATAATTTCGGACTCGCATTCTTTTTTCGATCATGCAACTCATTGTCAAGCTAGATACGGTCATTATCAAGATTTCGGAAACACTTTGGTAGTTATGTCTCCTGTTGCTAATCATGTTCCTTCCAGTTCTGTGTCTTTTCCCTCTTTTTGGGATGTTGTTTCTGGTCATTCTTAGGTTCCTGGCTCTTCTTCTCAGGTTCAGTTTGACAGGTCTCTTCATCCTTCCTCTTCTTCTTCATCTACTCTTTCAGCTGGAGATTTCTCTTCTCAGCCAGACATGGGGTAATTGCAATTTGTAATTGTAATTGGCTGTAATTTGATTACATTTTTCAAGTAATTGATTGTAATTGTAATTGAGTAGCTAAAAAGTAATTGTAACTGAATTGTAATTAATTACATTTGAAAATTTTGCAATTTGTAATTGGTAATTTCAGTTACTTTATCAATTACATACAAAAATTGAAGGTATGTTTGATGCTGACACTATAAATTAATATCTCTTCTTAACTCTTCACAGCAAACCCTAATGCATTAGGAAGGTACACAAAGTATAACAAATCACATTATCATACCTACTAATTTAATTTATTTACATTAATTTGATGGGAAGTTGTTGCTGCCTTCCTGATCCAGTCAAATTTGTTTCAAAATATTAAACAAAAATATTTGTTAAAAATGAACATGTGATTTTTTTTGTATTTATTCTTTGGGCTCAAACTATTAACATTAATTTGAATGGAAGTGCTTGCTGCATGACACAATTGCCTGGAAGCAGTTGCTATTTAAGGAAGCAACTGCATGTGTCATACAGCAAACACGTCAAAATATTAAACAGGATATTTGGGAGAATGTATGTGCTTTTCATATTTGCTCTTTCGGGTTCAAATGGTTAAGTAAAATTAATTTGAGTGGAAGCTGTTGCTGCCTTACTGCTCCAGTCAAATTAGTTTCAAAATATTAAACACTATTTATTAAGAATGTATATGTGATTTATGGTATTTGTTCTTTGAGCTCAAAGGCGTAATTAACATTAATTTGACTGTAAATATTTGCTGCCTTACGCTGTTGCTGCTTCCAGTTAAATTAGTTTCAAAATATTAAACAGGGTATTGGGTAAAATCCATGTGCTTTTTCATATTTACTCTTTCACAATCAAATGGTGAAGAAAGCTACTGACATTTGAAAATAAGTTTACTGGAAATCAAAGTTCCTTAGACAGCAACAGCTTTCAGTCAAATTGCTATCAAAATAGTCAACCACATTTTTCAGACCTCACATTGAAAGGTTTAATTCCTAAATGACAATTATGACACCTGTGTATTATGACACATGGTGTCCTTTATAAACATACTTTTAAAATGCATACAAAAATTTCATATCCTCATGGCCTGTGTTTTTCTATATCAGCCTAATATCTTTAACTCTAAATTTCATGAATGTACTCTGACATGTCTGAGGAATGTTGCACAATATTTCGAAAATAAGTGAGAAATTGTAGCTGTTTAACATAATCAATTTGCATACAAATTATTCTAAGGAACTTAATTCACATAGTAATACTAACTTAGTATGCCTATCTTTATTTTACCACTGGGGATGAGTATTATTGATAGGGTTAACTCCACCAGTGGTCAGCAATCTCCCCAGAGGTGTGATTTTATCCATTCACAAGACTTTTGTTGATTTTATTGATGGTTTTGTAGACACCCTTTCAACTATACATATGAGATATTACAAATTTTGTTCACATTGTAAGAATTATTCGGTTGAATATTTTGAAAATCGCGTAACTAAATGTCGCTGATTGCATAAATGTAGGTAGCAAGAGCTCTCAGTCAAATAATTTTCAAAATATTAAACTGAATATGCCAGACATCAAAAAGAATTTTCTCCTTGAAAAGGGTTAAAACCTCCTGGTCTATTTTCTATAGGGTGCAGTATATTAATTCTTTAAGTGGTAAATTTTAGAAAATAGTTTTTTCCTACCCTACAAATGGACTGCTCAAGACCACTGCTCAAGCCATATTTGCTAGAGTATGGATTGACAACAAACCAGCCATTTAGCAGCCTCTTCAGGGTAGGTATTCTATCTTTTATTATGTCGATAGCAAAGAAACTGGTGTAGATTCTTCTACAAGATTCGTTGATGATATTGCTGTCTGAGCCTATGACAGCAACATCTTCCACCAAATTTGTTGAAAAATGAGCAACAGTTCATCTTTTAATTTAATTTAAAATTTTAAAATTTTGACATTAGGGTGATACAGGTTAAGGGCTAATGAAAGAGTACATGCAGACCTGAGACAGATTATTTTCTCACAGAATATATCCATTTGCATACCAAGAGAGGACAATTGTTGAGAATTTACCACCACAATGATTGGCTCTGTTATCGAGTTAGTCATTCTAGACTTGATACATTTTCAAACATAGCCTTCTCTTGGTCTGCAAATGGAAATTTAACAAAACCACTGCAGGTACCATTTTGCTAGTACGTATATGTGTGCAATGATTAAAAATAAAGATGTTGGTTTATTTCAAAGTAAAATATGACTATATAAAATTCTTTGTGTGTTTGTTCAGCATGCACAGGCACATTCACACACTTGCCATTGCTTAGAAACCAATTCATACACATATATTGGTAAAAAGTAATTGTAATTAATTGCTTTGCAAAGTAATTGTAATTGTAATTAATTACATTGACAAAATGGAGTAATTGTAATGTGATTGATCATTTTGCAAAGTAATTGTAATTGTAACAATGTAACTGCCCCATGTCTGCCTGAGATAGATCGAAGGATACACCTAGATGGGTAAAAACTTGAGAAGGTACTAGGCTTGACTTTTTGAGATTTATGATCCAACCTAGGCTGCATGCCAAACTGCATACCTCTGGAATAATTCTTGCGAGAATTGTGGAAGACTGCTTTTATTAACCAGTCTTCTATATAGACATGAAGATGGATAGAACGCTGGTGCAGAACTCCTGCCACAGCTGAAACCAGATGAGTAAATAGAAAGGGAGCCATGGTCAGGCCGAAGGGCATGGCTCGAAACTGCCTCTTTTTCTATCCTCTTCTCTTCATTCTCCTCCAGGTTTTTCTCACCTTCTTTCAGCTGAGGGTCCTCTTTCAAGTTCTTGGGATCCGTCTTCTTCTATTCAACGATCTTCTTAGTCACCAAGAAAACAGGAGGTTGGCATCCTATTATCAACCTGAAGAAGTTAATTCTTATTTTAACTCCAAAATTCAAGACGGAGACTATCTCCCAGATCATCTCAAGTCTAGATCCAGGCATGTGGACCGCCTCTATCAATCTAAGGACGCCTATTTCCATGTGCTTATCCACCATTCCTTCTGAAAGTATATGAGGTTTGCTTACAATGATCGGGTATGGCAGTTTTGAGCCATGTCCTTCCGCCTGACCATGGCTCCCTTTCTATTTACTCATCTGGTTTCAGCTGTGGCAGGAGTTCTGCACTGTCGTTCTATCCATCTTCATGTCTATATAGACGGCTGGTTAATAAAAGAAGTCTTCCTCAATTCTCGCAAGAATTATTCCAGAGGTATGCAGTTTGGCATGCAGCATAGGTTGGGTCATAAATCTCAAAGAGTCAAGCCTAGTACCTTCTCAGGTTTTCACCCATCTAGGCGTATCCTTCGATCTATCTCAGCCTGAGAAGAGAAATCTCTAGCAGAGAGAGAGAGAGAGAGAGAGAGAGAGAGAGAGAGAGAGAGAGAGGAGAGAGAGAGTAGATGAAGAAGATGAGGAAGGATAAAGCGACCTGTCAAACTGAACCTGAGAAGAGCCAGGAATTGAAGAATGACCATAAACAACATGCCGAAAAGAGGAAAAAGACACAGAACCAGAAGGAACATGATTAGCAACAGGAGATGTAGCTACCAAATTGTTTCCAAAATCCTGATAATGACCATATCTAGATTGACTTTGAGCTGCATGATCGAAAAAAGAATGTGAGTCCAAAAGCATTGTTATAGATGCACTATGTTATTTTATTTAACATTTGGATATGATTTGTTTAATTTTTATCCTTGTTTAACGATTCTCAAATCTCCACCTACCAAGGGTTTTTAAGTGGGTCACTTACCAATTCTATGGGTTTAGCAGGTAGTGATTGAATGGTATAGATGTTTATGGTGTAATAACAACACCCACCAGACCCCATTGTGGGATGGTCTGTAGTTTTATTAACCACTATAAACATACTTACCATTCAATCACTATAACCCGGCCTTGGCCACCCCACGTGTGAATGATTTGAGAATCTGTTTATTGTGTATCTCATATATTTGGAAAAGTTAATCTGTTTCCTATTTGAGCTCATTTGTGCATGCGCGGTCATGTGCAGTGACAGGTGTCACAGAGGAGTGTGTATAGACTGGTGCCAGTCTCTAATAGGCCATATGCTGGGAGTGTACTCTACCAGTAGCCTGGTTGAGGGTGTGATAAATTGGTATAGGCATATGGAGGCATGTAAGCAAGTATAAGTCTTATTCTGGTGGCTAAATGCAGAGTAGTTGATTTGGCAAGTAGTGATTGAACGGTATAGATGTTTGTGGTGTAATAACAACTCGCCTACATTCCACACCACCAGTCATCACCAAACCCCACCCCGGTGTTTGGATTTACCTTGCCATTTTCTCTTCATGCAACTTCAAACATCTCCAAACACATAACTATGGACTGGAGAATCGATTAACTAAATATGTATTGAATGTTAAGGCTTTTAGTGCTTAGGTGCAATTTTCATTCAGGAACAATAGACCTACATACAGAACCTACAACTTCCCATTGCCTCTTCATTCAGGAGCAATAGATTTATGTAATGACCACTTTCAACCCAACACCCATCTCCCCACCTTCTGGTTGTCTCTTCATCCAGGGAACAATAGATCTATGCACCCACCACTAACGCCCGCTCCCCCCCCCATACATTTTATGCATCATTACACCTGCTAATCATCAGAACACATCAATAGATCTGCATACTGAAAGGCAGTGGTGATATAGGTACAAGTCAGATTGGTCGAAAGCTGGTCACATGAACTCATTTGCACCCCCACACATTTGGTACACCTGTCAATCATCAATAGATCCACAGTCCAAAAGGCTGGGTGCAATTCTGATTGGTCGTGACCTGTGACATTCTCATTTGCATATTAGGACACATCCCCTTTTTTCAAGCCCAAATCATGGTCACGTGATCAGCTCTCGACCAATCAGAATTGTGTATTTTTGACGGGGAAAAAGGGTGTGTAGGCTAATATGCAAATGACTTGACCTCACAGGTCACATGACATGCTCTCGACCAATCACAATTGTGCCCAGTTCGCTGCACTTCTACTAGTGTTTTCCAATCTAATTATGTTAAAATAATTCAATCAAACATTTACATTCTGTTCAAAATTGTACTAACGAACATGTTTCTGTTTTTGTTTTAGAAACATGTTAATTTAATTTTTAGTCGTACTATACTATGTTTTAGTCCAAACGTCATATCATATAGCAGTTCACTTGTACTAAGACATCTCTCTAAATGTTTGTGTAGCTCGCCGGGTAGTATCGGGCCATTCCGGTGTATCATGTCGACTCGCCACGCAGCAAGTGCATGACGAGTGATGACGCTGGTTAGCATCCAGTCTCGGGGTGACAGATCTTGTACGAGACTGCCCTGCGGGAAACAAAAAATGGCTCCTAAGGCCGGTGGAACTCAATCGTTCCGGTGGGGCTGTGCGACCATCGTCGGGAACATTAAACACAACTATCATCCCAAGAATTTATGTCACCAGTATGCCTGGCCATAGCAATTTCGTGATATATGGACTTACAAGATTTGATTTGGTGACCTAAAAATATAAGTCTATACAATAATTTTACCTAAACAATTATAAATATGCTAGATAAAAGTACTATAAGAGCATACGAAAATACGAGACATAGAGACAGGTAGATGAACTTTTAAACAGGGGGCTCCCGGAGGTACCACACAGACTCGTAGGTCTGCAGAGGTATCCCCGCAAGGGAGGCTCCCATACACGAGACGTAACTAATTAACTTAATATAAGTTATTATACCTCTAAGCTGAAAGGAAGAAGGTTATCTCGGACGAAAAGTTAGGTGCCTCAAGCGGGCACTACTCCTAGTGCTCGTTTGGGTGAGGAGTATTATCCTCACATGGACCGTCATCACTGAATCCTTGCGAGAGGCAAGTGCCTCACACGGGCCTCCGTCTCGGGAAGGTGTCGCCACTGTTTAAAGCGGGAGAAGAGTAGTAGGCAAAAATGGGCCCACTCTAATATTTCAACCAAAAATGCTTGGGAAAGAAAAGACCATACCTAGTGAGATTATGACTATAGGGCTGCGGGCTGTTTTACGTGAAGATGGGTGAGCGATTCCCAATGGATTCTCCCGTCACCATCTTATGTAATTTTTAGAATGCTGAATTAGTAGTTGCCGCTTTATTTATGTGGGCCTTCTGCTTTGCTTAATTAGCTTTTAGTTGTTTTCAAAACAAGAACTATTTTTGGCCGCAACTGGCTGGTATCTACCTAGCTATTAGACACGGCTGTCACTAAGAACGGATGCCCTAAGACATCAATACTGAAGGCAGCGCTCATACATGTTACTTAGTCAGATCTCTGAACTGGATAAGAATCCGGACATCCTACTCCGTAACCACACAAAACATCACAAGACAAAGGTTACTTTTCACGAAAGCATTATTAGACCATTGTCCTATCATTATGGTGGGGGTGAGAGATATGAATACCCACCGTAAATGTCCTTCCCGTAAGGGTGTGGCAGATCTTAAATATCATGCCCAGACATTCTGATGGAATTCGGTGGGGATACGCATCTCGCCCATCACCGGGTCCTATGGAACTAACCGTTTCGACCTGGCATTAGGTTTATATACAAGTTGCCCTGTTTTGCACTGCAGTGCGGGAGGTTGGTTCAGTAAATAAAATAATAATTAATATATGTTTTCAAAGTGCTTTCCCTACATTGGCTAAAGTGCTAACTACTAAGTATCCAAAGATACGCGGGAATGTGTGTGATACCGCACCCTGGCCATCACCGCTCGGAAACCCCAACAGTTTCCCAGAGTCGGATCAGCCCATGGTGCGGATGGGGACATCCAAACAATTAAGAAGCCACTAGGCTGAGTAGAACATGAAGAGAGACAAAATCTTGGAGCTATAAGTCTTACCGGAGTGTGGGGCTAGATTATCGCACTGCAGGATGAGAAGAGTATATTACAAAGTATGTAATGAAGAAAGGTTCTCTAATCATTTTGAACCTATCCTATCGAGCTGAATGGAAAAGATTTAGTCAGTAGGATGCCGGTCTAAACAGAGTTATAGCATGGACAGCGACCTCAGTGAAAAATTGTTGGTGGCGGGAGAAAGTGCTGCATATATAAGTGTTGCTGTATAGTGTTTCCTACGTGCACTGCAGTCCTATATTTTCTATAAATAAGTAAAACATATGAATGGATGGCCACTGGCCATGTATATACATAATCTAACCAGAACAATCAATACGGCATCAAATGATCAAGGGATATATATATCAGTATAGGTTAACTATAGTGCGGTTAGCAACACATTGAGAAAAATGAGAATAATTATAAACAGATACAGAAATTATAACTAGTGGTCCTAAGACCGTTACGGTTCCTTTTAGTCATCGGGACCGTTCTTATGGATACAATATAATTAATGAAACCCATATAGAGAAATAATTAAACTGTGAAGTATAGTTACTTGAATACTCGGTAGTCATCTTAAGTTAGGCTACTGTGTTACTGAAATTGATTCTCTATTCCGTAGTCAACGTGAGATGATGCATTCTCAGGAAGCTGGAAAGTTCCCGCAGGTTGGTTCCCGCAAGCTGTTTTCCGCAAACAAGATTCCCGCTAGAACACTCATGGCGGGACTACATCACTCAGCACTGTAAACATAATAGGATGTCTAACGAGCAGTCAGTAAAGGATACGATAGTACTACTGTGGTGAAGAAAGTTCCCATACACCGATGGCATGGATGGATGGTGTAAACAACCCGATCACAAGCGGGGGTTGTCAGAGGCAAACGAAGATACAAAACAAAGCTTCACGGTGCTGGGTACGTCAGCTAGCTCTGAAGATGCACCGGGCAGAGTTTACTTGCTGCGGTCAAAAGTCAGAAGAACCTACACGATATTAGTGTGGTGACAGTTGAAATACCACTGTTAGGCGTGGCCGGCAGATCCGGCAAGTCATCCATCAAAGAACATCCTGCCTCTACATCTGTAGACTCACGTATTCAGGCCGTAAAGGCCTCACCACAAATTGGCGTTCCAAAGTAGATATTGATATTCGTGACCAGTAATCAGAAAGTTCCAAATTGCTCCTGTAAGTAGGGAGTTTACAAAATTGTTCTTACTGCGGTGGGTTGGCTACTGCTAGCTACGGGAGAAGAACAGAAAACTGAAGTCATATGCGTAATATCTGTTGATCGCAGCTAGTACAGATCCAACCTGTTCGGCCCCTGGCCAAGGATGCTCTTGATCACTGTGTCGTGTCTCCTTTTATACTCCTCGTGACATTACAGGTGCAGGCTCCAACCAATCATCATTTGAGCAACAGCCGATCAGCACATAGCCAATAATAGCGGAGCTGAATGTTCTAGAACATTTTAGAAGTTCTGCGTCCATGTGGTTATGACATCACTGCAATATTTTGAAGATAATCAAGAAGGGTTTTCCGTGGATAACTCAGCGATTTCTTAACCAATTTTGAAATGGTTTACAGATTTAAAAAGCCTGTTGAATTCTGGTCTTGATCAATGCCAGATTTAATGGGAACAGGCAATCAATAAGGATTACAGGGTACCATCTCGGTACACTAAAAGCGCCATCCTATCTTAGTTGTAACTACGTGCTCCATCAAAAACAGCATCCCGGCGCGCACATGCACATCATGCGTTTTAATGAACTTAGTCGTTTTCGCAACGCGATCTCTCCTATAGGCCTATATATGCTTATGGCTCTACACAGGGGGGTGGGGTGGCGGTGGCGGGGGTGGGTTTGGAGGTGGGGGGGTGGGGGGGGGGGGTGGGGGGCGTGTTCAGGAAACGAATCCAGGATGGGCGGTGCGTACCCAGCTTAGCTGGTACAGCCGGTATCTGACCGGTCGATCCGAACTACACCTGTGCAAAATGAGATGGTCACTTATAACAGATTTCACTATAGATCGCTTCAAAATAATAATGAAATGAAATGAAGCAAACTAATTATGACAATGGAGGAATCCAATTTTAGCTATGCCTGACACATCTCTAGATAAGCGCTACCCACGTTTTGCCCGTGTTAGGATCAATCGATCGATGCACTCTCTAAATCTCAATTTCCTGAAAAACGATACAGGTGAGCTGTTTAATATTTTAAAACTAATTTGTCTGGGTGCTCTTGCTGCCTATGGCAGCAAAAGCGCCCAGTCACATTAGTTTCAAACTATTCACCAGAATGTTTATTAAATAATAAAGCCATACAATTCGCGGACTATTAAGCGTTTAAGACAGATTATATGTGTCATTCATGACATAATTATGATGTCAGTTTACATGTGACGTAGTTGATTATGATGTCATATGATTTACTGAGAAACTGGATTCCTCAATTTTTCGTGAATTTACCTGATTGCATTAAAAGAACAGCTGCTAGTAGAGACGTTTCTATGTTGTCGAGCTGCAACTTTGAAAGTCCAATGGCAAACTCGAAGATAGGTTCAACCAGAACTCCTAGATGTCCTTTGGCAATGTGGGACCTCTTCAAGGACATACCATTGTGTAGCGTAAGAGATTCCTGGTGTGGATCGTATCGCGATGCTGTTTTAAGGCACATAATCTCCATACAGCAGGACTTCAACAGCAGGATCTGGTCAGCCACATTCAACTATGAAGCAAGAGAATAGAGAGTTCCATCTCCACCTATGCCACGCCCATTTCTATCTAAGCTCCACCCACTTTAGCTCCACCCACTTTGTACACATGTTGGAATTGATTTAAAACCTTGAAATCTGAATTCCCAGAATCCAAATTTCAAAACTATGAAGGTAAGCTGCTGAATATTTCGAAAATACTTTGACTGCGGCTGTTGCTGCTTATGGCATTCAACAGAATATTTATTCAATAGTAAATTCACTAAATATATCTAATTCAGCGATGATTTGGTGATGGTACTTTTTACCATTTTAGTGACATTCGGTCTTCAGACAACATCTCGCACTTCATTGTGCTTACTACAGTTTAATGTTAACCAGAACACTGTTCCTGGTACAGGTTCCAGTTAACGCTAAACAGTAGTAAGCCCAATCAATACATTGTGGGAAGTTGGCTGGAGACTGAATACCTACATCATTTTGATCATGACGTCAGAAACATGAGTGGCAGATTTAATCTCTATATTAACATGTGATAAGATATTATATCATGTATGATATCATTATCTCTGGCTGATCCAATAGTGTGATGCACACCATCGGTATACTATGAAGCAAGATAATCTAGCTATACACAGACCATAATTTATATTTAATGTAAGCTATCATTCCATTAAATGCCAAACATAGGCTTTGATAGATTTAGCAGTGTGATAGGTTTATTAATGTGTGCATATTTCATCGCTATCAGAACAATGTACCAATGTCTAGAGGGAGGGAGGGAGTGTGGGAGTGAATGGAGGGAGGGAAGGGTAGGAGGGAAAGGGGTGGAGGTAGGGAGTGAAGAGGGGTGGGGTGGAGGGAGAGAGACTGTGCACACGTGAGATAGAGGAAAAGTGAGAGATAGTGAGATGAAAAGATTTTCATACCTGTGCAAATCCAGGGACAGCTTTGGCAAACTCGACAACCTTAATTATAGATGGTGTCATGGCTTCCGCTAACCGCTGCCAGACTTCTGGATCCGCTTCCTCGTGATTATCACACTGAGGCTATTAAATTTGAAAAGAAAATAGAAGCTACGTGAAAACGTAATTGCTTTATTACAAAGATGTAGTCTATTCATTTCAATTAAAATACTTGTTGATATTATTATCAGGTTAGCCAACAAATGAGAACAACTACAGTAAAACATTTCTATAAGGCATTGTATGATGATGTGATGTGCAGTGTGAATGTTTGTTGCACCTGAAAAGAGTGCAAAGTTCATTCAGTTGGCATCAGGTACTGAAAATTTAGCGTGTGTATTCTCTGGCATTTGAAGAACATGTCCATGCAAGGCCATCATTGTTGCGTTATCAGCTCAGATAGTGAACCCATGTTGCATAATTTGTACAGAGATTGTCTGAGATTGTTCTGTGTGACCTACTACTGCTGCTATAGCTGCTACTGCTGCTACTACTACTGGTGCTGTCCCTAAATCTACTACTACTACTACTACTACTACTACTACTACTACTACTACTACTACTACTGCTGCTATAGCTGCTACTGCTGCTACTACTACTGGTGCTGTCCCTAAATCTACTACTTCTACTACTACTACTACTACTACTACTACTACTACTACTACTGCTGCTGCTGCAGTAGTAGTAGCTTCTGCTGCTGCTAGTGTACTCACAATTGCATAATTGTCTTTGACCTTCATATTTGTGAGTTCATAAGCTAGCACTATGGCATGTATTAAGGCACGGTCTGAGTCAGATAAGTCTTTATCACCACAGCTAGATGAGTGTGTTTTTAATTTAACATCTTCTTTCAAACGCCTGTCTCGATTATCCTCTATCAATTTACGTTTAGCAACTCTCTGTTTTTCATTTAGCACCACTGGAAAAGAAGAATGAAAATATAAATAAGCAAATATTGTTCAACCATTCCTTTACATTACACATTCCGTAAATGATGATATAAATTTTCAGATATTGACAACAAGGGGTTCAAAGGTCTGATGTTCAGTTGCTTAACACAAGAACATAAGAAATTTTTCATGGTTCATCAGTCGAAAGGGCCGAAGCTCCATAAAAAATTGACGAAAACGTCTGAAACTCGAACGCACCCCGTACCTTGTTATAATAAAGCAATGTATCAATCTTCGGTTGGAATGCCTTGAAGGGGTACAGACAAATTTGGAAAACCAACTGTGACAGATGGGCACAGCTTAGATGGACAGATGGAGAGGCTATAGTCCCTCGTGTATGGGATTAAAACAATCTTAACACTAACACTCATGAATATCAGCTAAAAACGGATTCTTCAGTGGCCTCAGGGAATGTCCATTTGTAGGCCATTTGAACAAAATTCGAGGGTTAATTAATAAGAAGCCAGGTCTGGTGTATTATTACTGGTTATTACAGGCTACAGCCGGAGTTTACCTGTACACAATCACAGTCACAGTCTCATGCTGTGAAATGTATTTCCAATATTTGAACTGAATCCATACAGGGTAACTGAAGGTATTGAGTGGAAAACACATATCTTACGATTTTCCCAGAAATCAAGGATGGGGTGGGGTGTGGGGTGGTGAGCGTGGGTGCGTGCGTTAGACATCCGTTGGCCATTGATTCCTATGCAGGCCTACCGTGGAAATTTTCTAAGGCAAATAACTCTGGTGTTTTACATCGAATCAACTTAATTTTTAAAACACAGAGCGAAATTAGATACCGATATGGCCGCTTTATCCCGGTTTGATCTAGACTCATTAACACCTTAACACCCCAACCCCCTTGTGTCCACATAATGATATCAATGAACCCAGGCCCTCTGGCCAGGACTTGTAGCCCAAGAAGACCATTTTTGTAGATTTGCCATGGTAATTTAGAGGCACAATTAATTTATATGGAATGAAATAATCAGATGTTAAGATTTATTTCGTTTCATTACACGTATGCACATAATTTAAGCCTATAAAAGTTTAGAATTTTAACAATTTTATTTTCAAGCATTCTGGTGTGAATATGCACCTTTAAGACAATACACATTTTTACTTAGCCGGTGTCCATTTGCAGGCTAGGAGACGAGTATTTTTGGAGATTTACCACTGGAATGACCGCCTCAGTTACCGGTTGGTAAAATTTAAAATCATTTTCTCTTAGTGTGCAAATGGAATTTCTCAGGATCACTGCAGAGATCGTTATTTGACAAACTTGACCACTCCAGGGAGAGAAAAGTTGACGCAAGAGGGGATAACAACTAAAGAAACGTGACACCATTCTTTACGACGGATGGCGGACGAGGGGTTATTACCATAGTGACAAGACAGCTGAGCTAACAACAGAGTCACCTCACCACTATGGGGGCGGCGCGGGGTGGGGTGGGTGGGTGGGTGGGGTGGACAGATATCTGATTAATTGGATGATTAAACAGAATAAAGGGAGATTACTCTCTATGTAGCCCAAACTAGGCCTATGTCTACTAACTTTATCAATTGTGCTTAGAAGTGTTTGTTAAGATTTAATTGGTAGACCGACGTGAATTCAGTGAATAAGTACTGTACTGCTAGAAGTCATAGTAATAACATTATGGACTTATGGTCCTGTCCATTTCTCATAGACAATCTCATAGAAAACAGTGCAGATTATTGTGTAAATTCATTCTGTTAGCAATGCTCACGAGGAGTTACTTCCCATGGACAATAAGCGTTAACTGTTCACGAGGAGTTACTTCCCATGGACAATAAGCGTTAACAAGCCTGATAACTTACGGTCAGGCGTCATGCCCACTACTAAGCACTTTCTGAATCGGCATTCTTGGCACTGATTACGCGTTGTTTTATCTATTACGCACGCAGAGTTCCATTTGCAGGAATACTGGAGATTCTTCTGTATCGTTCTTCTGAAGAACCCCTGCAAGATGAAAAGGATAACGATATAGTTAAATATGTCTACAGCGCCATCTCTCTTTCTGAGCCACGAGATCGTGGTTCTATAAAACGGATGGTTGCCCCTAAAGCGCTTTATTATAGTAAATGACATTCACTACGTCACAGTATGGTTTGGTGATCTATTTTAAGGGGCCCATAAAGTACCCGGTGTAGTAGACAGGTTTCACAACTTTCGTTGCAGGCTGTCTAACAATATGCCGCGTAATTTATAGAATTGGAGACAAAAGACAAATTCAATGAAATTAGAGCAATTTTCATTTAATTTACAATTAATCCAATTTCAAACCAGCCTTACCTTGCAGCCTTCACACGTCATACAGCGGTAATGATAGCCTGTGGCGGCGTCACTGCATACTATACATGGCTCAGGACCATTGGAAAGGTCCATATAGCTAGGAATGTACGGCACTCCTAGAAGAGCGAAGAAACAACAGAAATAAAATATTTGCAACTATTATTCAAACGAAAACAGACGGATGGACGGATGGGTGGACGTCTGGCTTATTTATGAATTTATGTATTTAGTTATTCACCTGGTCTGAACTTATGTCATGGCGGTCGACCATTGTACGTCTTGTTGTCAACGCTCCCCCTTTAAATAACTTCAAGAACAGCTGCTCCGATTTCAATCTAATTTGTCAGGAATCATCATGGTGTTATAGAGATCCAAAATTTCTCAAGCATGAGCTCTGATTGGTCGGCGGTCATCTCGGTCTTTGAGCTAATTGTTAACCTTTATTTTTGCAGCAAAAGAAGAGTATTTTTGTAAATTTATAACGAAAATTTACAAAAAATAGATTTATGTTATCAGTCAAATGGACATTCATCAAAAGTGTAATGGTCAAGAAAATACAAATTTCTGCTTAGCCAGTGTCCAATTGCAGACCAAGAAGAGTATTTCTGAAAATTTACCACTGGAATGAGTGCCTCAGTCATTCCAGTGGTAAATTTTCAAAAATATTCTTTTCTTAGCCTGCAAATGGACATTTCTCAAGATCACTACAGCGGTAATTTTTGACCAACTTGACCATTAAAGGGTTAAGTTGTCACAAGCGGGGTTAAACATCTTCTCGGCCAAACAGCGGCAGAGTCCATAACACGTGAAACTCAAGCCCTTCATCTAGGTTGTGGGGGGGGGGGGGGCAGATTTGTTCAGGAGAATCCGATTGGTCGATTTGTCTGGCGGTCATCTTGGATGATCTATCTTTCTCAAAATGGCGTCTTCTCCGGAACTGCTGACGGGATGGGAACGAAACTTGGGCAAATGTAATGGCCCTTTCCAGTCTATCCATCTATCACATGACGTCATAATCAATTACGAGACGTGTAGGATGATGTCATAAGTAATTAAGAATGATTTAGTCTTTCTTAAACACTTAATAGTCCGACACGTTGTACGAATTGTATGTCGTTACCATTTAATAAACATTCTGTTGAATATTCTGAAACTAATTTGACTGATCGCTATTGCTACCAAAACTGGAAATCTTCATTAGGGAATAAAGGTAATTAGAGTTGGTTCATGGAAATAATATGGCCACAACCACTATCTAGAGCGATCCATTTCTAGCTAAGCACCGCCCATTTCTAACTAAGCACCGCCCATTTCTAACTAAGCACCGCCTATTTCTAACTAAGCACCGCCTATTTCTAACTAAGTTCCGCCAATTTTTTCCCTTGTTCAAATAAATTTATATGCTTTGAATCCTGAATTCCCAGAGTCCCAATTCCAAGGTAAATATACAGGTAATCGGTTGAATGTTTTGAAATTAATTTAACGCCATATAGGCTATAATTGTTCATATATTGATGTCGGACGTGATCTATACATGTCCCTTTTGTTTACTAAGTCTCGATACACAAGAGCCAACAAGTGGACTACATCAAATGGACTACAACAAGTGGAATACAACAAGTGAGTTACGACAAGTGGGTTACGACAAGTGGGTTACGACAAGTGGGTTACGACAAGTGGACTACGACAAGTGGGCTACGACAAATGGGCTACGACAAGTGGGCTATGACAAGTGGGCTACGACAAGTGGGCTACGACAAGTGGGCTACGACACGTGGACTACGACAAGTGGACTACGACAAGTGGGCTACGACAAGTGGACTACGACAAGTAGGCTACAATAAGTGAACTACAACAAGTTGGCTACGACCAAGTGGACCACAAGTGGACTACAACAAGTGGACTACGACAAGTAGGCTACAATATGTGAACTACAACAAGTTGGCTACGACAAGTGGACTACAAGTGGACTACAACAAGTGGACTACGACAAGTGGACTACAACAAGTGGGCTACGATAAGTGAACTACAACAAGTTGGCTACGACCAAGTGGACTACGACAAGTGGACTACGACAAGTGGACTACGACAAGTGGGCTACAATAAGTGAACTACAACAAGTTGGCTACGACCAAGTGGACTACAAGTGGACTACAACAAGTGGACTACGACAAGTGGACTACGACAAGTGGCCTACGACAAGTGGGCTACGACAAGTGGGCTACGACAAGTGGGCTTAAAAAACCCCGATACACACGGGCCAACTTTTTGTGTTTCGAGATTTAGGTGTATGCCTTTCTTCATTCCTCCGTGGGTTTTCGGACTATTTGTTAACCAATTTTATTTTGAATTTCAAAGAAGGACCAGGTTCAAGGAAGATAACGGCAAACGAGGCTGGCCATTGTGAAAACAATTTAACAGAGAAAACTTTTAATCAAATTGTTTTCAAAGCAACACTGCGGCGTATCACCGTACATCATGCATATGCTTGCAATGAAGCTGATAAGCTCTACCATCCAGTCTCGTACTATGTGAGGGAATCGCAGTTCTTCACCAACTGACCACTAGTACTTAATTACGTGATAGCTGGATTATTACGTAATAATCACCCCTGATATCAGGTCGCGTCTATTCAGTCTAAAACACCATGTTCAGGTTCAATGTTTATTTTAAGCACACACTAAGGTCAGTTTTTAGCTCGCCAGTTGACCAGTCTAGTTCCAACAATTACGTCGTATTGAATAACAGTAGATAAGCTCAGAGGTCAGCTTGGTCAATTGACAATGACATGTTTAGACGCTCTACGTTGCATAACTTGACCTTTTAACACTTTAACCCTCGAATTTGTTCAAGAAAATTTCACTTTTCTCATCGAAAATGTCCATTTGCAGCCCAAGAGGACTATTTTTTGAAGATTTACCACTGGATGGACTGGCTCGGTTATCGAGCCAGTCATTCGAGTGATAAAATTAAAAAAAAATAGTCTTCTCTTGGACTGCAAAAGGACATTTCTCATGACCACTGTAGAAGGCATTTTGGGCTGATATGAGTGTTAACGGGTTAACATAACCGAGTCAACATCTACGTGAACAGAGTAGTATGCGCTCACTCACGCACAATATGTAATGTTGCGTGTTGTTTGTTGCACATCCTTATGGGCTTTTCTTTCCTTATTTTCTTCCTGTGTGTTGTCGTTATTGTGTATTTATTGGGCCGCAAAAGGAAGGGTCCGTATGTATTCCTCGCTTTTTGTCAGAGGTATAGTATCACCCTAACCTTCACCCACACCCACAACTCTCAGAGGTTGACTATAGTACTAGAGTATAGTACTAAGATACGCCCACTCACATCGCTCCGCTATTTAGATTACTCGATACGGGAGCAGAGCGGGAGGGCGAGACCGTGAAATAGGACGACGCTATCGTACGGATTGTTAAAACACAACTTCTCAAAGAGGCTATGAAGCGAATCTGGTTAAGGTAAACTACGAAACGAAGCCCGGAAGCGGGTCGGAAATCAGTAAAACGAAACCGTTAACTTAATACGCGGCCTTATAGAGTTCCACACATTTATTGCCGTGAGCAACTAATTTATCACTACATGCTCAGCTTGGTATGGTCAGATGGCCGACATACGTGGTGTCATTAAAGAACGTTATTCTATCGTCACTAGCTAACTTCATTCAGCCCGTTAACGTTTAAGCTGGCCACAATCGGCTTCTTCAATGATTTGCAGAATAAAGCCTGTCTTTGAAAATGTACCACTGGAATGACTATGTGCCTAGATGTAGTGAACGAAATAAATCCTAACATTCATTTCGTTACGTATAAATTAATAAAAATTTTTAAGTTGTGAAATTTAATTAGAGACACTATACATTAACAAACGACAGCTATTTTAAAGCAGGCCTAAGGAATATTTTGTTGGATATTTTGAAACTAATTTGACTGTGACGGAAACAGGTTCCATGCAAATTAGTTCCACAATATTGAACAGCTTTCCCGTAGACCTGTTTTCAAATCGGAATTTCAAGAATAAAAGGGTTAACCGCACAGGTAGCATAACAAATTCTTTACGACAAGACATATTCTGTTGAATGCTTTGAGCATAATTTTACCAGAAGCCGTCATTGAATGTCTCCGTAGTAGACTGACCACTCTAAACCAGTCAACAATAGATTACCGAACACAGGATCAGCAGACCAGAACGAGCTTCAAAACATATGCCCGTGGAGAGAATTGACCGTTCCAGTTTATCCATCCATCATATGACACCATGATTAACCACGTGCCGTGTAGGATGACGTCATAACCAATGCCGTCATGAGAATGACGTAGATGAGTACGTCACGAACGCTTAATTGAAGACGGATTAAGCGTTGTTGTTCGAATTGTATGGCTTTACTATTTAATAAACATTCTGTTGAATATTTTGAAACTAATTTGGCTCGGTGTTGTTGCTGCCTATGCAGCAACAGCACCCAGTCCATTTAGTTTCAAAATATTTAACAGCTTACCTGCATAGTGTGTTGGAAATTGATAATCCAGGAGTTCAGAGATCGATAGAACGCAAAATGAACGAGGTGTGGGTGGAGCTTAACTAGGGATAGGCGGGGTATAGCAAAAACTGGAAATGTTCATTAAAAGCCCGCTAATAAGGCGTTCGCAAGGACTGTGATGCTATTGTTAAAGTTCGAATGACCTCCTCTCCCCGTAAGGGGAAGAGGGTATTGCACTGGTCTGCGTGTCTGTTTCTGTGGCCTAGGCCGTATAGAAAACAACAACTGCTGACCCGATTTGACTTTCTTACCGTGAAAGATGATGGCCAAACATTGTCCGTGATCCGAATAAAAAAACACCCAGATCAGGATAGGATGAAATTCCGGATTGACCAGTGTATATGTTGGAAACCTTTTGTACGATTTGGCTAGAAATTTAAGGCAAAGAAGAGTGTGATGTGACACTCGGATGACACGAGGATGTCACAACTTTGGGCGTGATCCTAAACAAAGGTTTTAGTGAATCTCAATATACGTCTGCAAGAAAGCCAGTTGTTGAGGTAGTCAGTTTCAGTGCCACGTTTATCACACGCAGGCTACCGAGGTAGCATACGAGGATACATATTTATAACAATTATTACGGCGAGTAAAGTGACAAAATATACAGTGATTATCACGAGGTTAATAAATAAATAAATAAATACTAATTACATTAATAACAGCGATAATAGACTTGGTGACTTATCTTTACCTGGCATAGAAAAGGTATTTACAATTTTTTGGGGGGAGAACTGGCCTGTTGCATATTGAAAGAAATCATTTAGCTTATTCTATCGAGTTATTGGTTAGGTAATAAGAAGGAACACGTCCTTGTCTTTCAGTGCTAAATCTTGTACAATGAAAAAGAAAGTGTAATTCATGTATTACATACGCGCTCATTTCTTTCAATTCTTTCCCATCTTTTAGCCTCGATGGCTAATTGGTGATTCAATGTTCTGAAGTGGCACAAAGTTATAGCGTCGCGATATGGTACAATTTTTTGCTATGCCCCGCCCATCTCTAGCTAAGCTCCACCTACACATCGCTCGTGGTGGGAGCGATCGATCTCTGAACTTCCTGACTATCAATTTCCAGAAAACTATACAGGTAAGCTGTTGAATATTTTGAAACTAATTTGACTGGGCGGTGTTGCTGCCTATCAAATTAATTTCAAAATATTCAACAGCATGTTTATTAAATTGTAAAGACATACAATTCATACAACATGTCGGACTATTAAGCGTTAAAGACGGGCCATATATGACGTAATGATTATGACGTCATCCTACACGCCGTTTAGCTGATTATGACGTCATATGATATCAGTTTGATAGACGGATACTCTGGAAAGATTTTGGTGAAAGGGAGATGACGCTGGCGCATAAAACCGAATTTTGCCGAAACGAAATCATGACTCGTTGGCTAACTCTAATCCATTTGCCAAAAAAAAAAAAAGCGCGTGTAGGTTAATATCTTTCCAAGATATGACCCGGACTTGAAACGGATGGACGGGTGTCTTTCAAGGGAGATAACTCTGGTGAATAAGGACGGATTTTGCAGAAATTAAATCTTGATACGTTATCCCTAATCTAATCGCTGAAAAAAATTGCTCGCATGGGTCAAAAACTGTGCAAGATATGCACACAGACACAGAACGGAATGATGGATGGACTAACAGACAGGCGACGGAGTCCATCACATAATACGAACGCAGTTCGTGGGTGCACCCAGTTCGTGCAGCCGTATAAAATGCTGGCTGAAACCTAGGAGAGGTAAGCTGCCCCAACTTGAAGAAGCACTACAAACCATCAAATGCTTTCGGATAGCATTGCAGTGGATCCCCTCACACTGTGGAGTCCAAGGAAATGAGGAAGCAGACAAGATGGCAAATGTGGGTGCAGAAGAGAATCAGACAGAAAACATGGTTACACATACAGAGATGAAGACTATCATCAAGTCACTCTATAGAACACCTCAATCAGAAGATGCCTACCATCATCTCTCGAGGCCAGAGCAAGTGACCATTTTTCGTCTCAGAACTGGACATAACAGACTAAACCAACACATGTACAGGCGGTTCCACCTTACGACATCGCCCGCCTGTCCTTGTGGAGAAGCAGAACAGACCACATACTTCAATGTTGCAGTACGTATCAGCTGCTGAGAGAAGAGATCTGGCCTTTGTCAACCGCTTTTCTGAAAAGCTGTATGGGCCTGTGGAAGAACTGCAGAAAACCACAGATTTCATCTTGAGAACTGCTCTCCACGTGTGATACCAGCGATCGAAAAGAAGAAGAAGAAGACCTAGGAGAGGCGGGCTTATCGTGAAATTAGTTATAACATATTCAACAGAGCCACTCTTGCATTGTAGGAAACTTTCGCATCAAAGAGACTAATGAAATCAGCATATCGAAATATGGACGAACGATTCTCGGGTCTAAATGAACAAATAACTGGTGAACCGGTCTGGGTCGGTAGAATGGGTGTTTGGGGGTTGGGTGGGTGGAAATGGGGTGGGGTGTGTGTTTGGTGGAGCGCCTCCCATCGAAAAATTGTGTAAATGCTCTCCTGAATATGGTATTTGCAACATTTTGAGGTAAACATGGACATTCATGTGACTGTGATATTACGTATTGCCCATCTCGTCAGTTGCAAAACTAAAGCAGCCAACCATGGGGTTTGGCGAGATCAAAGCTAACGGCGTGCTACCCCTTCTCTCCACTCCCTACCCCCTAATAGTGTCTGGGCGAGCGGGTGGGGTGGGGCTGACAACTGTTGGCCTCTAATCAATACCTATTAGAGGCCATGTCCCCACAAAATACTGTCCACCGGTATTTACGGTATGAGACGTTGGCTTTGGTCGCGCAGCATGATGGCCATTACGTAATCACCGCCAGAGCTGTCCTGATTGGCCCGAGTTCAAGGGATATTCAATAGCCTTGTGACACGTAGAATTGCGTGCCAACTGAGTCGCTAGCCATCTGACAGCTGGGTCATTATGACCTGGCGAGATTTGGCCGTTCTATTCTTGCTGTCAGCTGTGTCACAGAATGCACTGGTTTGTTTCTCAAACGTTTGTCGTGTTTCTTGATTGACCGCGCAGTCGTCATAAAGAGCTGTACTTCGTGTGCGTAGAGGAAGGAGGTGGCTTGGTGTAGTGGCTAGCTAGCACTCATATACTTAGCTGTGCGCAATCTCGCTGTCTGTGGAAACATAGGCAATCTCCTTCACTCCTCGTTGCCTCTCTCCATCCAGGAGTATAAATGGGCACCGGTGTAAAAACCGGGGAACGTTACCAATGATAGACTGAAATAAAACCAGCCTTGACATATGGCGTGAATGGGACCTAGAATAAGGGACTCGATAGACGCCAACCAAACGAATAATTTCTTTGGCTTTGTGGCTAAGCGCGTTCAAACTGATCAGCGAGAATTACGGCACACCAGCACCTTCTGAATATCCTTCAAACCTAACTAATCTCATCTGTTGATAGCTAACCATGTGATCTAATAGGTCACTGATAAAGGTCAAAAGGTCAAGGTCACTGATATGCCCCGCGACCGTCTGTTATCAGTCATCCATCCGCCAACCTTTGTTTAAAAACGCTACTCATTAACCGATTGCCGGATTTCAACCTAATTTGTCTAGTTGGACCCTATGGGAGTAGGATTCAGAATTTGTATACAGAATTTTAATTGGTCTATTTGTGCTAAAATCTCTCATTTTATGACAAATTTACCGGAGATTGTAAAACCACTGCTCCTCATTAACGGTTTGGCGGATTTCAACCTAATTTGGCTGGAAGGACCCTAATGCTTTTGGTTTCAGAACATCTATACAGAATATTGATTGGTCAATTTATTTGTGTGAAAATCTTTGATTTTATGAAAAATTTACCGGAAATTGTCAAAGTTCTAGTTATTAACAGCTTGGCAGATTTCAACTTACCTTGGCTGGAATTACCTTATGGGGCTATGCTTCGGAACTTATATACAGAATTTTTATTGATCAAGTCTTTTGGTGAAAGCCGTAGATTTTAAAATTTTAACAGGAAATTGTCAACATGCTACTCATTATTAACCGCTTGAAAGATTTCAACCCTAGTTGGCTAGGCAGACCCTGTCACGGTAGGCTCCAGAACATTTATTAAAAATTTTAATGGGTTGATTCTTTTTGTGAGAATCATAAATTTTATGTCAAATTTACCAGAAACTGTCAAAATGCATCTTCTCTTCACAATCGCTTGGTGGATTTTATCCAAATTTGACTGGAATGATTCAATCGTGGTAGGCTCTGGAATTAAATTTGGAATTTTGCTTGGTCAATTTTTGGGTGCATATTTGGAGTTTTTGAAAACTTTCCATAACCATTTAAAACGCTACCCCTTAATTAGTGTGCCAGTTTCAACGAAAGTTGGGTGGAATGATCCTATAGCGGTACGCTTCAACATATGAAACGATAATTTTGATTGGTCAATTTCTTTGGTGGCCACCTTGAATTTTTTCCGAAAATTATCCATCATGTCTACCGGCATTTAAATGCAAATGGTTCAATCCCTAATGGTCTTATGTTTTTGCACAAATATACCTGCAAAATCATATCTTTTGAGAAATATTGCTTGGGAACACCGGATTTCAGCTGGAAACTTCCATGTTGCAACGTGTGGGGTCTCTGGGACCTCGAAGATTTAGATCCCATGAAAAACACTGATTCATTCTATAATTAATGGTTCTTTCCAGTTTTAGCTATGCCCCGCCCACCTATAGCTAAGCTCCGCACACACACTTCGCCGTGTTGGGATCGAGCGATCCCCGAATGCCCTAACTATTAATTTCCTGAAAAATATACAGGTAAGCTGTTGAATATTTTGTAACTAATTTGACTGGGGGCTGTTGTTGCCTATGGCAGCAACAGCGCTCGGCAGCAACAACGCCCAGTCACATTATTTTCAAAATATTCAACAGAATATTTATTAAACAGTAAATACATACAATTCGTACAGCAACGCATAGTCCGTCTTCAAATATGCGTTCGTGGCGTACTTATCCACGTCATTCAAGACGTCACTCATTATGGCGTACTTCTACACGTCACGTAGTTGATTATGACGTCATGCGATGGATGGAAAAAGTGTAAAAGTCTATTAACAGTATTGTATATGCTGAATAACAGTCTGGTCAGAAAAACAACGAAACCACTTAACGACAGATCAATGCATAGTGTATAGGCCTATGTTCAATACTAACAACTCTTATGATATTTTATTAAAATTCCAGTATAAATATTAATTTTCAATTTCTGTTCAACGTTGTAAACTTTTGCATATTCCGAAACTAATATGACGAAGTGAAATTAGTTTTAACATATTCAACAGAGCCACTCTTGCATTGGTAGGAAACTTTCGCATCAAAGAGACTAATGAAATCAGCATATCGAAATATGTACATGAAAGCTTGCTCAAAAGACCACCTGGCTTAAATAACCAACATTTAGGCTCCAACTCATCTCCTAGAGAAAGTGACGTGCATTAAAAGACTATTGATTGTGATTTACAAGGTGGTCGCTTCAGACAGATTTGCTGTAGTAAGCTCCGCAAAACTCTGCCACGTTCGCTATAAGAGGAATAGGACGTTGCTATTGCGATCGCGATCGCGAGCGCGTGTGTGCGTGCTCAAGCGTGCGTGTGTTGTGGAAAATACGGAAAATACGAAAAAATCTGAAAACGTTTTAAAATGTGACCGATGGTCTGAATTCTCGAATTGCTATATTTTATTATTTTGATCATAAACTACGACACAATCAAAGAAATATTTGGTACCCGAAGTAATCTATTATATATGCTCTTTCGAACTTGTATTAAGTCAGAATTACATATTGCGATTTTTTTGATAAGATCCGACCACGGCACGACTCAGCTACGATTTAGGCCAATTTTAAGAGAATCATAGAAGGCCAATTTTAAGAGAATCATAGACAAGCCGTGGTATGGCATTAACGCAGCTTTAGAATATAAATCCCCTTATATAGTTACCGAGCTGACAGTGAAATACACAGAGACGCGCAGTGAAAATAATTTTCACCTGGCATTGAAACGTGTTACCTTCAAATTCCTGTAATTAATGCGCACGCGCGACGCTGACTGTAAGGCAGTCAGAACGGTCGTAACGATCGTAAGCCTTCTTTCTACACACACGATTTGAAAACTGCTTTATTAAGATGTTCTCTACGATACCTTACGACTGGGTCGGAAATTTTGGCATGTCAAAACTTTCCCGATTCCGTTACGACCCTTCCGATTTGGTTATTTCTTCAAAATCGTACCGTGGTCGTACATTAGAACCATGTACATAATACGACCAGGGCAAAATTGTGTCACGGTTTTCCTTATTGCGCCGGGCCGTGGTCGGACCAAAAATCGCAATATGTAATTCTGACTTTAGCCAATATACTAGACACGTTGAAGCAGTTACGTAAGAATGACTAGACCCGCACTCACGTAACCGGCACAGCGGTCAAGCAATGGACATTGGCAAATAGGCATTGTAGATTTCATGCGGGCAATTAACATCTGTTACGTAACATTGGAGCGTGTGCAGGGGTAGCCGCTACAAAACCCTAACCTGTTAAGGTCATGTACGCGTAAGTACAGCGACAAAGGAATGATTATTTCCACGTCGAACAAAGACCGATAACAAGGTTAGCTTAGGTGAAATGTGTTTTGGAATATTTGACATATTCCAAAACACATTTCACCTAGGTTGACCTTGCTATCGCCCGTTGTTCGACATCTGGGGGGTATTTAGTTTCTGTCAGACCATCAGTTTTCATCATCATTGTCAGAGACGGGCAGCGATGCAGAATGCTTCAACTATTGTATCATTATTGATCTAATAATTAGATTTTCTATATATTTTGACATTCTCCAGTCTAGCAACAAAACCAGATTTGACCACATACTCCGACAAACTATCTGGCCAATGCTAGTATTTTTGACCAACAAATGTGGTAATCAATTGTGAAATTCGACTTTTATGGCTCGAAATAAAACAAGGCAATTGCCATGTACGCCCGTGCCTTTTGCATTACAACCCCTCAATTTCGTCAGGTACGTAACAACAACTCCATTATGTACCCTGACCTACCATTGTGTACCCTTATCTAGCATTATGTACCCTCAGCTAGCATTATGTACCCTTGCCTACCATTATGTACCCTCAGCTAGCATTATGTACCCTTGCCTACCATTATGTACCCTTGCCTACCATTATGTACCCTTGCCTACCATTATGTACCTTTGCCTACCATTATGTACCCTTGCCTACCATTATGTACCCTTGCCTACCATTATGTACCCTTGCCTACCATTATGTACCCTTGCCTACCATTATGTACCCTTGCCTACCATTGTGTACCCGTAGCTAGCTAGCATTATGCACCCTTATACCTACTATTATGTACCTTTACCTACCATTAGGTACCCTTACCTACCATTGTGTACCCTTGCCTACCATTGTGCACCCTTGCCTACCATTATGTACCCGTAGCTAGCTAGCATTATGTACCATTACCTACCATTATGCACTCATATATATTGCTTTTGGTGCTCGTCATAATGAAGACGATATTGTATCCAACGTAGATGTGCAGCGTCATCCTACTGCACACAGCAACACTGAACAACCTCTGGCTTTCGAGGGGTGGGTGGGGGGATAAGGTGATTTTTGCACATGATTGTTTGAGAAAGTCAAACTTTGAATGGATGCCCTTCATCAAGAGTCCTGATATGTATTGATGGCCAGAGGCCTTGCCTTAACTGTCTCGTTGTTTCAATCCACCAGACAATAAGTCCAATTTACAAAAACTCTGGACTTGCTGAATATGTTGAAAACAATTTGATTGAAAGTTGTTGGTGGCTTACATCTTTCAGTCATTTTATTTTCAAAATATTTAACAGCTCCCAGAGAGTGCAGGGATCAATTGATCCCAACAGGGATCCTTAATTATTGATAACCTTTGCACATACCTTTTCTTTTGGAGTTGTTAGATGACGATGATGACGACGATGACGACGATGACTTTTGACTATTGCTTGGCGATGGGACGGAAGTGAGCTCTGGGCTGGATGAACTGTTGCTGCCTGGTGACGAGTCTCTGCCCATTAGGTGGTCAACATTGTAGCCATTGACCACCTCGTTAGCACCATTATTGAGACCCAAAACATTGCTCGCATCCAAACTATGCTCACTGTTAAGATTTGACTGGATATTATTGAATGGGTTTAGGCTTAAGGAACCGGGGAGCAAATTCAAACCCGTGTTATGGTCCAAATCATTCTGGTTTAGGCGGTTGTCGATACCTAGATTGGGCTTAAAACCATTTGACATCACCGGGGGTTTGGTTAGCCCATTGTTAAGCACGTTTAGACTGTTTTGGTTTAGATTCAGCACCGTATGACTTAGTCCGTTACGGTTTTGCATATTTGTGTTCAGACCGAGCCCATTCTTAACCTGTATAACCGAAGCTGGAATCGGTTGCAGGTGCGATGTGTAGCCGCTGCCATTTGCCATATTTCTAATTACTGCACTGTGGCGTCTGGAGATGATATATTCTAGTTGCATACGATGGAACACATTACATCAATGTTGAATGAAAAATTTACAAAAAAATGACGGATAGTTATCAAATTATGACAGGAGTATTCTTCACCGGAAGCGGCACTGGTATACAATCAGAACAAATATTGATAATGATTTGGGCACTTCGGATTTGCAATGTTTGTAAATCAGTAGCAGAAAATATTTGTAAAGCTATTAATATGAAACTGGAATCACCGGGATAGTGTGCAGAGAAATCAAGGAGTTCCCCGCGTATCGTTGTAGTACTGCTCCAGCATAATACCGTTACTGAAGGCTTACATCATTGCAATACGTTTTTATGTCTCATCATTTAAAGAGATTCTATACCGTGTGTAAATCATTTCAATTCACGTTCCCGATATTGTCTCAAGTACACGAGCGAAATCACGTGCAGTGAACTCAAAGTGTGTACGGTACCGATCACTGCTGGTGGAACTCTTTTCAGACATCGATTCCATTCACATGCAAATATCATCTTGTTTCTCTGACATTGCCATTTCTACTACTACCATCAAGTGTCAGGTCAGTTCAATCGCCTTGTGGACATCGCCCTGAGAGCTGCGTCTATTTTGAGGCGTTCCACGTAGATCTGAAATAAAATGTACAACCGTTACTTACGCTTGTCTGTGAATGACAGCTAGTATACGAGACCGGACTGTCCGTCCACCCGTCCGTCCGTACCGTCGGTTAATCAAATTTATTTTTGACTGTATTCGCTGTAGATATGCTGCATACCCGCCTGATTGTAAGCGTTGCATGCATTCAGTTGATTAATATGTTAATGTCGATGTAATATTCCATAGCCTATCTACAAACCTGTTTGAACAACAGCCGACTCCTCGCCATTCTCTACAATACATCTCATGAATAAGTTGATGTTTCCAAAAAAAGAAACATGCTAGTTAGTGCAGTTTTGAACACGATGTAAGAAATGTTCTGTTGAACATTTTGAACATAATTGATTTAGACACCATCGTTTCCCTAGGCCGTGATGGGGCAGCAAAGACGTAATCAAATTAAGTCCAAAATATTCAACAGTACAATTTATTTTGTTTTAGAAACATTGCGTTATTTCTGAGCTGTACTGAAGAGGTGAAATGACCGGTAAGGTCACGTGATCGTTTAACCACCTTTAATTCTCATCGCCTATTTGGTCAAGAAATTTTCAATTTCCATCTGCAGAACAAGAGAATACTATTTTTGAAAACTAAACACTGGAATGGCTGACTCGATAATCGAGTAAGTCATTCCAGTGGTAAATTTTCAAAAATAGTGATCTCTTGTTCTGCAAATAGACATTTCCAACACCACAGCATAATCCATTTGTGGCTTGTTGAATGTTAAAACATACCTTTCATGAGTAGATCGCGGTTCTCAAACACAGGTGGTCTTTAAACCAGCTGCGCCATGGAACCACCATTATGTGGGTCTAAAGACAGGTAAGTTGTCACACCTGCATGTGTAAGTGACCTTTCCAGTTTTATTTCTGCCCCGCCCATCTCTTGCTAAGGTCCATCCACACCTCGCTCGTGTTGGGATAGAATGATCTCTGAACACCCTGACTATCAATTTCCAGAAAACTATACGGGTAAGCTGTTTAATATTTTGAAACTAATTTGACGAGGCGCTGTTGCTGCCGATGACAGCAACAATGCCCAGTCAAATCAGTTTCAATATATTAAACAGCATGTTTATTAAATAGTAAAGACATACAATTCGTACAACAAGGATTATCCCGTCACTAATTATGCTTGTGTGGAGTACTTATCAGTTATCTACGTCATTCACGTAACGCGGTTAATTATGACGTCATATGATGGATGGATAAACTGGAAAGGTCCATTAATATTATTCTAATAATATCAAGAGTATTTCTATGTAGCTAAGTTCACCACTGGTTAGTCTTTCATGAATCTTCTCTTACCTAAAACTCGTCTGTCTGTGAGTACCTCTTCATTCCTTCCACCCACTGCTTGACCGTCCAGCAAAGTCCCACTCTTGCACACCGGTGTAGTTCTCAGTCATGTGCACTGGTCAGTTGTCCACACTCCCCCGCTCGAGGTCTAACCGTTTCTGATCATATCTGTCTCTCCCTTCGCAATGGACTGGACATGATGTAAGACCCTAGCGGTTATTTCATAGGAACAACCCATTCTGGAAACACAGAGCCCGCAGGACGGATGTCCAGTCGGACATACATTTGTATGTAAACAACGCGAAGAATGGACACTATTGGGAGACGTTCTAGTCGTTTACGATTGCATATTGATTAAATTTGATGGAATTTTTTTACAAATCAATAGTTAGGCTATGTAAATAAAAATGATGCTTTTGATGCGATATAATATAATTACGACATTTAGTCAAACACAATGGTACGACTAAATACGATGCGTGTGTGGAAATAATATATAAATTAAAATAATACTTCCATTATTTATATAATGTATATAGTATAGACGCCCTCATTCGTTGTGTTATGTAACCATTGGGTGATTACGAAATATTTTTGGGAGCAATTAATTATTAGTTTTTATCTTAACCTCCCCTGTGTCCAGAATAAGTCGACTTTGTCCACTATAATCCGGGACATTGTGGTCAGTCAATTACAACTGTCTGGACTGACCACAAAAACTAGACAGAACTTCGCTTGTTCGCCTGTTTAGTAAATATCCCATTTAGTGTTGCGCGTTCTGCGTCGACTAAAATAAACTTTGGCATGAGTCCAAAGTCTACTGGTCAGTGGCGATATTTGTAGCACTTTAGACGTGACACGGATCATCTTAATTTGGCAGAGTTAATTAACAAAGCCGTACTGCGCTGTTATCGTGGTCAGCTGGCGGGTGGGTCAAGGCAACATGGAGGGGGGGGGGGTTTGGTGGAATTTAGACAATATCACACAGAACTATTACTATAAATCATGAGAACCCGGTTCATTTCATGTTGTCCAGACATGGACCAGGGTCATACAATGTCGTGTCACCTGAGGCGGAGCCTGCCCAGAATGATTGACGTGAAAAAATTGCATAACCACATGACCCAAGTTCTCAGCGGTAGAGGTCAGGGTGGATTGCGGATCGGCTTTAGATAAAATTCCGGGGAGAGATCAGATAAATAAAGCTAGGCTTTTGCGGGACTTGCAGTGCTTTTTTAACTTAACAATCCTAGTTTCTGTATATAATTCCTGTTGATTATTTAAAATAATAATTTGACTGAAAGCTGTTGCTGCATGTGACAGCAACAACATTCAGACAAATAATTTAAAAAATAGTCTACTGCTTTAAAATTGTACTCTGTTGGTGTCACGACTAAGAGCTAAGGGGTTAACAAATTAAACATTTATGCATGTGTGTAAACAAACGCTGCTCATATATAATTCTAAACACATTTAAAGAGACGCTATCAACATACCTCTACGCTAACCCGTTGAATATTATCCATAATCTTTCAATATATCGCAATATTTCAATATATCAATGAGATGTTGGGGAATACAATACAGCTAATAAATAATCTAACGTGTTTACAAAACAAAAACAGAAACATTATTTAGTAAAATTTTGAATACGGTGCAAGAAATGTTCTGTTGAATATTTTGAAAAAAATAATTGTATTGGAGGACATTCTGCCTTAAGATGACTCGCCTCAATTGATGCATAAGATCTGTTTATCAACTATATGACGTCACATGTAGGCTGGCGTCCCATCCAGCATGTGTAATGAATGACGTATCTAGCCCCGCCATGGTCATTTAAAAGTCCACCTAGAGTACGAATTGTATGTCTTTGATGGATTTAGCGGAGGCAGCAACAACAACCAGTGAAATTAGTCTCAAAATATTCAACAGCTTGCATATATGGTTTTCTGGAAATTGAGATTCAGGGAGTTGAGGGGTGGATCGATCGCAATCACCTGATAAGTTATTTCTAAGCTCTACTATTTCTTTCATCGTGACTGAATTAAAATCTCCAGGAAGGGGTAATTATGTGATAAATTCTGAGTTCTTATTAATTTTTATTTTGTGAAAATTAAAAAATTATTTGGTAAAATATGAAACGCAATATGAATCCGGAAATTATCGACAATCAACCCATTCTGCACCTTTCTACTGCTTTATTTCAGAACTGGTGATTGCTTTGTCTTCCATCACCACCATGCACCCATCAGCCCCATCTCAGCGGGTGTCGATCTTTCAACAATAGACCTTTAACATATTGGCGCACTTTGGGAAGGTACCTTCCCACAAAGCATTGCGCACACCACTTCTGGCTCGTAAAAGTTCGAGCCGACGCGCGACAGCATTACATTTACCATTAAGGCTGGATTCCATAAGCGCGGAAACGGAGACGGAAGCGGTAGGCGGAAGCGTTACCGTGTGCGTAATTGCCGCGAGGTGTGATTCCATATAAAGGAGGCGGCATTCGCTTCGTCTGTAAATTCAATTACCATGTGCCTATACAGTCTAAAATCGTGCAAGAATACACCTGATATAGCGCCATTTCTTGGAATTCCTTCGCGGTTGACGCGCAGACAACTTCTGAATCGCTACATGGAGAGGTCAAAATATCGTTCCTGTTTGCGCGTGCCGTTCCGCGTGCCTTTCCGCGCTTAAGGAAGCACACATATTAAAGTCAATAGAATCGATTTTGCCGCTTCCGTTCCCGTCTCCGTTTCCGCGCTTATGGAATCCAGCCTTTATGCTCAGACACAACGCATTTTATGCCGTTCATATGAAGAGCTCATGCCATAATATTATTGAAATCATACATCATTGGAAAGCTAAGCTAATTTTCTATACATTTCTGGACTCGTTTCTATATTTTTGTAAAATTTAATCCCGTTAATTACAATTCTTAAACACCGCTATTGCATACTTCATTTAATGAATCTATTTATAATGGTGCATTTTATATATGCAAACAACTCAGTGAAAAAAAAATCATGCGGTAATGTGTAGGCAACTAACCTTTCCAGAGTACCCGTCTATCATCTGACGTCATATGACGTCATAATCTGCAAAGCGGCGTCATTACGTCATAAATGATTCTATTTGGCCCGTCTTCAACTCTTCCGAAATGTCAAATTAGTTCCAAAATATGCAATAGCTTACCTGTACGAGACGTGGGTGGAGCTCAGGTAGAGATGGGCGGGGAATAGCTAAAAATGGAAAGGTTCATTGGAATGATGTATGACTTCAACAATATTTTGATTTTAGTTTATCAGAGAAACTGTTTAAATTGCTGTATATTTTAGCGCAGTAGTAAATCAATGCTGATTGGTTGCTTTTTGTTGACTTTACCAGCCACCAGCTGTGCTCTGGGCGTTGATCTAGAGGAATCCCGCCGTGATGACGTCGATATGTGGGAAAGCTGTATTACAAAAATATTATGCTTACATTATATTGATACAAGGCATCAAAATTGCGTGACCGAACATTGTCATGAGCTCATTCTGAATGAATAGAGCCCACTAACGTTCGCAGGTTTTTCATCGGTAGCATATGGTAATGAATATTATTTATACCATATATTAGATGTCTATCATGCACGCATTTAATAGAACAGAAAATTTAAAGGATCCAATCTGTCACTCAATGAAGGATTTCAGTTTATCCATCAATCATATGACGTCATAATCAACTACGTGACGTGTAGGATGATGTCATAATCAATTACGCCACGTAGCTAAGTACGTCACAAACGCTTAATTGATGAGCGTTGTTGTACGAATTGTATGTCTACATAGGCAGCAACATCACCCAGTCAAATTAGTTTCAAAATATTCAACATCTTACCTGTATAGTTTTCTGGAAACTGAGATATAGAGAGTGCAGGGATCGACTGACCCCAACACGGACAAATCGTGTGTGGAGCTTAGCTAGAGATTGGCGGGGTATATCTAAACCTAGATTCTACCATTATCTGACGTAATAATCGAATACGTCACTTGTTAGTTGATGTAACAATCAAAATGGCCTAGCTTCGCGACGAAACGGTCTAAATTTTATATCTTTGATTAGTTTAAAATTTAATAGTAATTCTTTTGTATATTTTGGAACTAACTTGAATGAGAGCTGTTGTTGCCTATGCCATCCAGTATCCTACGTGCAGCAACAGTCAATAGTCATGGGATTGGGATTCTGGGAATTCAACGTGCCAAATCGCTTTAAATCGGTTTAAATAATCGTATAAATTCTGTTTAGCGAGAAATGGATCGCTCAATTCGGATACAAACTCTCCCCCCCTCCCCTCTCCCTCCCTCCCCATCTCTCCTCGTCTCTCTCCCTCTCCCCCGTCTCTCTCCCTCCGCCCTCTCTCCCCTCTCTCCCGCTCCTTCCCCTTCCCTCCCTCTCTCCCCCTCCCCCCTCCCTCGCTCACTCACTCACTCACTCACACACTCACTCACTCACTCACTCACTCACTCACTCACTCACTCACTCACTCACTCACTCACTCACTCACTCACTCACTCACTCACTCACTCACTCACTCACTCACTCACTCACTCACTCACTCACTCACTCACTCACTCACTCACTCACTCACTCACTCACTCACTCACTCACTCACTCACTCACTCACTCACTCACTCACTCACTCACTCACTCACTCACTCACTCACTCACTCACTCACTCACTCACTCACTCACTCACTCACTCACTCACTCACTCACTCACTCACTCACTCACTCACTCACTCACTCACTCACTCACTCACTCACTCACTCACTCACTCACTCACTCACTCACTCACTCACTCACTCACTCACTCACTCACTCACTCACTCACTCACTCACTCACTCACTCACTCACTCACTCACTCACTCACTCACTCACTCACTCACTCACTCACTCACTCACTCACTCACTCACTCACTCACTCACTCACTCACTCACTCACTCACTCACTCACTCACTCACTCACTCACTCACTCACTCACTCACTCACTCACTCACTCACTCACTCACTCACTCACTCACTCACTCACTCACTCACTCACTCACTCACTCACTCACTCACTCACTCACTCACTCACTCACTCACTCACTCACTCACTCACTCACTCACTCACTCACTCACTCACTCACTCTCCCATCTCTCTGTCTCTATCTCTCCTTCCCGCCCTACCTCTCCATCTCCCCCACCTTCCCTCTCTCCCCTCTCCCTCTCTCTCTCTCTCTCCCAACTCTCCCCCCTCTCTCTCTCTCTCTCTCTCTCTCTCTCACCCGCCCCTATCTCCTTTTTTTTTTCTCTCTCTCTCTCGCTCTCTCTCTCTCTCTCTCTCTCTCTCTCTCTCTCTCTCTCTCTCTCTCTCTCTCTCCATCCCAAACCCCCCCCCCCCGCCCCCCCTCTCTCTCTCCATCCCACCCCCTCTCTCTCACTCTCTCTCTCTCTTTTTCTACCGTCTCTACATCCCCCATATCTCCCTCTATTTCTTTATCTCCTCCATCCTGCATCTCTCTCCCCCCTACCCCTTCCACACACCCTCCCCACCCCACCCCTCTCTCTCTCTATCTCCATCCCGCCCCTCCCTCTCTCAATCTCTTTCTCTCCCCTCTCTACATCCCCTATCCCCCTCTATTACTTTATCTCCTGCCTCCTCCATCTCTCTCTCCCTCCCCCCCCCATCTTACTCTCTCTTTCCCTCCCCGCCCTACCTCCCCATCTCTCCCAGCCCCACCCACTCCAGCTCTCACCCCACACTTTCCGTCTCTCTCTCGCTCTCTCTCTCTCGCCCTCCCTCCCCCTCTCTTCCTCCCTCCCTCCCTCTCTCTCGCTCGCTCGCCCGCTCTCTCTCTCTCTCTCTCTCTCTCTCTCTCTCTCTCTCTCTCTCTCTCTATCTTTCCTCTCCCTTCTCTACCTCCCCATATCTTCCTCTATTTCTTTATCTCCTCCCTTCTCCTTATCTTTCCCCCCTCTTCCCCTCCCCACTCCCCTCTCTCTCTCTCTCTCTCTCTCTCTCTCTCTCTCTCTCTCTCGCTCTCTCTCTCTCTCTCTCTCTCTCTCTCTCTCTCTCTCCCTCTCTCTCTCTCTCTCTCTCTCTCTCTCTCTCTCTCTCTCTCGTGGATAGTGGGCAGGTTAAAAGACATAAGTTAACTCTTTTGTTCCTGAAATCAGGAAATTGTAGACAGGCATGACATTACGCTTGATGTACTGCGCTAATGTGGGCAACATTCCCCTGCCATTGACACACCTGTCCGTTATGCGGGTTGTGTTCCTAAAAGCTTTCGAAGATATAATATGTATCGGCTGAAAACCTAATTAATGATAGGTCTATTTTTAATTACAGCACTTAATGAGAGGTCACAGACTACTAATTAATTAGCACAATCGGTATTCAAATGACCACAATCTGACGCATTGTAATACTGACTACACATCTTCTACGTCATTTGATGTTTATTTCGAGATCGACGTTGATGTACGCTGTTGCTGTATGCCATTGCTGTCTAGGAAATCAAGTGAATCTTTGCCCTCAAGTTCATTGACCCCGACGCCTGATTTCAATTCCAAAATAGCAACGCGAGTAAGATGCTATACACCATTTTGAGACGAATTTAACTGGAAGCGGTTGCTGCAGTTTTAAAATAATTTTAAAATATGACATTTGTTAGATTGCACCGTGTCTGTCTTATCTGGGTTTTAGAGTTGAAAGGGTTAAATGGCTAAACATACCTGAGAACTAATTTCACTTTTCTGTTTTAGATTGCGTATTAATCCGTGTTAGGTCAGAGGAAAATAGTTCTAAACTCACCTTACAGGATTACAATACGAAACATAATTATATTGGCAAGATACTGATCCCGTAACTCGTTGTTGATTGCCGTATGATTACAGTCTGGTAGGAAATCAGTCATGTATGGAATATTATTTTTGTGTGAAGTGTCTTAAGTGACGAGCAACCTCTGTAATTTAACATTGTTTGATATCGGCGCAAATATAGGGTAATTTGTTGGTACCCTGCGCCGTCAACAAACGTTACAGTTTTAGCTATGTCCCGCCCATCTCTAGCTAAGCTCCGCTCACACCATGCTCGTGTTGGGATCGATCAATCTCTGAATTCCCTGCCTATCATTTTCCAGAAAACTATACACGTAAGCTGTTGAACATTTTGAAACTAATTTGACTGGGTGCTGTTGCTGTCATAGCAGTCAAATTTATTTCAAAATATTCAACAGAATGTTTATTAAATAGCAGACATACAATTCGTATAACGTGTCGGACTATTAAGCGCTTAAGACGGACTAAATCGAGTCATTCATGACGCCATGATTATGATGTCATCCTACACACCACGTAGCGGATTATAGCGTCATATGACGTCGCATGACGGCAGGATGAATTGGAAATGGTCCAGTTTAGTGATCGAACGGTAGGGGTTCATCCCATTCTCTGGACAGTCACTCGCATAGATTACGTATGGCCGTCTTCGCAGAATCGAAAGTGACAATGGCACCTCTTGATGTGCATATCATGTCCTCGTCACGTGTGCTGTATAGGCCATCAATTCAGCTTTACCCGGTGTTGTTGTAACACGCCAATATCGAATTTGTGCCGTTGGTCAACGGCACAGGGCATCAATGTCGAATTTGATATTGGCGCGCCCATTGGTCAACGGGTGCGCCGATATCAAAGTCGATATTGCTCCCTGCACAGCTGGCCAATGGCACAAATTCGATATTGACACTTTACATTGTCACATCGGCAACGATAAGCATCGTAGTCCAACCACTGTCTGGCAGCTTCTCAATAAGCATTTCTGAACGGATATGCTTGGACCGGGAACACACAGTATAGTTGTCTTCAGTGAACTCAGTAGCCAAGTCTCGCTGAATGGCGTTGGCGACCGGCTCTATAGAGGGCTGGTCTAGTGTGATGATGACTTTGCCTGCTAATGATGAAAGTTCTGTCGCTGCATTTCCTATAGCCCTGGAACATCTGGTCATTTGTGGATGGACTCCAAGCTATACAGAAAAGCGCACTTGGTACAAGAAAGGACTTGTGTTCTCAGACAGATGCAAATGTGAAGGACATCAACTCTTAAACGAGTCATGTTGTATTTAAAGCTGATCCACGCCTCTGATGTGATTGTTCTAGCTATATAATGATTGACCTCTCACACCTGAAATTCAATGACGGCTTCAATTGCTGAGAAGGATAGTTTCTGATACCGTTTTCCATCATTTGTAGTTGCATGATATGAGCGACCGTGGCAAATGTGTGGTTGATTTCAAAATGTACGGGTAGATGCCGTTATTGAATTTGACTCGACATTCATGATTTTGAGACGATCAGCTTGAATTTACGTCACAATATAAGGATCCTGTATTAGAGGTCATGATCTTGACGTTCTGAGCTTGGCCTTGACATTACGGAGACAAAAGGAGGTATTTACTTTAGCATGGCATATCTTAAGCCGATCTATTATATCATGCAATAAACACAAGACAAATGGTTTCAAGGTCGGTTTTATTGGCAAATTATAGCTATTTTGGGCGTAAGATATTCGATCTTGACATTTATTTCGCTACCTTGACCTTAGATGATGACGAAACCCGCTGCAATCGACATGGCATACACAAATCTATCACAATGCATACCAAACTCATAGGAATCGTTATATAATTAGCTGAGGTACGAGATCGTGTTTTAATCTGTATCGCCGGGGTCGATTTAAATTTCTGCTAATTATGTGTGTGTGTTGACGAATGTTAATATGTGTGTTCTATATCAGGATGTGATCAGGACCTATCAACGATCACCTGTGTTAAATTTGGTTATTTCGTCCCGATACTGACTCTAAAGCTCGATACGTGTGTCCACACTTGCAGCATGTTGTACGCAACAAAAAGTTGGCTAAAAACCCAACATTTTCATCCAACAAGGTGTATACAACAAGTCGCCCCGTGTGTATCGGTTTCATCCAACTTTTTCATCCAACATTTTATGCGAACAATCAATGGAGCTTTTCACTTTTAGCTAAGCTCCGCCCATCTCTAGCTAAGCTCCACCCACACTTCGCCCGTGTTGGAATCGATCAATGCCTAAACTCCCTGACTATCAGTTTCCAGAAAACTATACAGGTAAGTTGAATATTTTGAAACTAATTTGAATATGTGCTGCTGCTGCCTAAGTGAAATTAGTTTCAAAATATTCGACAGCATGTTTATTAAATAGTAAAAGACATACAATTCGTACAATGTGTCGGACTATTAAGCGTACTAAATCGAGTCATTCATGCTGTAATTGATTATGACATAATATAGTTGAGCTTTACGAGAAGTAGCCTACGAATATTTATTTACTATGAAAACACAGAACTACTTCAACCGCGATAAACGAGGAGACATTAATATTTTACCAATCTTGACATTTGACATGTAATATTTTTTGCTGACTGGCTTTTGCACACAGGTTTATGTTGCATGTTGGCTCGTATCTATTGTCGGAACCAACTTGTTGTGTTGTGTACATCGAGATTAAGACGTTAAACTATGTTTACAGTTCGTTCGAATCCTCTTGCTGGAAATATTACAGAAAGCCCACTAAGTATCTCTGCTCCAGGACCGGTCTCCGGATTTCTCTCGCTGTGTTATCGCCAGTATCCTTGTACTAAATAGCGCCATTAACGTCTTTTGTACTGTCCACTTAGGTAGTCACGTGAGTGGTCAATCTAGCGTGCAAAGGACACTCTGACTTTATCGAATTATTGACGTACATTGAGATTTTTTTTAGAGCAAACAGTTATTGTTATAGAAGTGTGTTAATATATCTGGGATATTTTCAGTTGTTTTGACTGGGATCGCTGGCGCGTATCCAGGAAAAGCGACCGATCAGCTGTTTGTTAATGGACAATATTTTGTCTATGAGATAAAAACCCACACATCAATGAGTTATTTATAATAAACTAGGAGAAAAAATTTACAAATTAATGTGTCTCGCTGTCTGCTGGAACGCAACCTCTGATCGTATGCACATTTTAAAGGGGCATATTCACAGCAGAATGCTTGAATATAAAATAGATGTAATGAAACCAAATAAATCTTATAATATGATGATTTCACTACGTATAAATTAATACAATTTTTATGTTGAGAAATTGAATTAGAGGCACGAGTCTCTAATTCAAATTCACAACAAAAAAATTAAGTTAATTTATACAGAATGAAACCATCATATCTTAAGATCTTTTTCGTTTCATTGCATTTAGCTACATAATTTAAGCCTCTAACAGTATACAATTTGAACAATTTATTCCTACGCATTTTGGTGTGAATATGCGCCTTTAAATAATGACTTATTTTGATATATTAACTGTTCGACTGCTGCAAGCCACCAGACAATAATTTCAATGGGAAATAACTCTGGAGCTGCTGAATATTTTGAAAACAATTTGACTGAGCAGCTTCAGAGTTAAACCCCATGGAAAATGTAGTCTGCATAAATTCGGCATGCAGACAGTTAAAGTGTTGTAGCGGAAAAAAACACAATTTCTTTATGAATTGCCATCCGTAATCAGACAACACGTATGTGGTCGGGTAACGGGAAGGACTAGTCAACGCGGAACCGGTAATCAGCCTCACTGGGATGCGCTATGGCCGCCCTGTGGATGGCTATACCCAAAGCACAAATGTATAAAACACGATTTGCCCCCTCTGTGCATGCGGCGGGCCACTGGGAGTAACCCCGTAATAGACAGGCTTTCCCTCATAGAGTGGGACACGGACGCGTTTGCGCGATGCCAATGCCTGAGTGGACACTTTTAGTTCCTTATAAATGGGTGCGCGCGTGGATTCCGCTTCCTCGTGATAAAAATTGGCAGGTCCGCCAACCCAGCCAATAACTTCTTATTTTTTGACCGAGGATGCGGTAGCTGAGGCGGTAGCTGTGAAACCGGCGACCCCGGGATCGCGTCTCTGTTCACCCAACTGTTCAGCCAAATGAGAGCGCTGGAAACATAGGCAATCTCCTTCGCTCTTCGTTGCTTCTCTCAACCCAGGTGTACAAATGGGTACCGGTGTAAAACTGGGGAAGTTACCAATAATAGACTGAAATATAAACCAGCCGGCGTGAATGGGACCTGGAATAAGGGACTCGTTAGACGCCAATCAAACCAATAACCTCTTCATTTCTTGACCGAGGGGAGGTAGCTCAGACGGTAACGGGTAGTGAAACCGGCGATCCCTGGATCGCTTCCCTGTTCAGCCAACTGACGACTGCTGGAAACTTCACGTTGTCTCTCTCCGCCCAGGAGCATAAATGGGTACTAGCGTAAAAACTGGAGAAGTTAACAAAAACTGATAATAAACTGAAATAAAACTAGCTTAGATATGGAGTGAATGGGACCTGGAATCAGGGACTCGATAGACGCCAACCAAACCAATAACTTCACCTCTTGACCGACTGCTGAAAGGTTGCTCACTGTATGCCTCACCAACAAACTCAGGTACTTGGTTCGCTCCCATGAATCAGTATGCCCAGTGGAACTTTAGAGCCTGACTGCTCGAGGCGAGCCGGCATCTACAAAGGTGATAACGTGGCAGGCAATTTTTGAATGACCGCTATAGAAAGCTACCACATAATATCTTAAGTTTCGTCTTCAGAATCTTCTAACGCTCCTGCACTACTCAAGAACCTCCGCACTGTCTCCTGACTTTGAAGAAGAGTAGATTCGCTTGTACCATGGCAGAACCTGCTAATTTCTCTTGTACTGAACCATCGCTGAGAAACACCACTTCGGCCCATCGTCTGTTACTAAGGAACACGGGAAACACTTGTTCAGTACTTGCCTTGGACTAGGCTTGGCTTCGCCTTGTTTTAACGATACTTTCTGAAGGACTAGTCTCCGTTGACAAAAGAACTACTTTGAAAGAGCCGATACTAATTCTACCGCTCCGCTCCATACTACAGACATGAGAAATAAATAAGTTTGTTCTGCGTCAATTTTCTTTTCTCTTGTGACTGCTCTCTACCAGGAGCTGCTAAACGTTCATCCCCTATAAGAAGTGCTGCTTGCCTCGTTTATTGTGATCTCTGGCCACTGTGGATTAAGTCATCGCGTGGTGCTGTGCATTGGGAACCTATCTACCAAGGTTGGTTAAAATCCATCAACGCCCGCAACAGTAAAACCTAGTCCCCCCCCCCTTTCCGTGGGACGGTTTTTCGACCGTGACTGTCAATCTTCTATCGCACTTTAGGATTTGAACTGTGTATGCTAAAATCATAAATGTACTCACTAATCTAGTTTTCATCTCTTACAGATTTCTAGATATATCACCGTGAGCTCATTTTATCATTCTTTTACCGTTTTACGGCTGTTCCATTCTCACCTCAAGGAACATTCTAAAGGTGATCATCCGTCTTAGCCGTAACTTGCGGATGACGATCTCATGCACCGCTCAACGTGAAGACAAATGATAGCATTGTCGCGTCATCACTTTTGCAAACATTCATAAGAACCTGGATAGGGACGTGCACCTTTTTTGCAGCTTTTCTAAACAGGTGATGCCCTCTGCTCATTGTGCAAATCCTCTGGCAAAAATGCCATTTCTTCGTGTTCAGTAGGTTCCGCGCCTCTCACCTAGACCACCCCCTGTAAATAGTATCCCCTGTAAATAGTATAACAGTCGCCAGCCAATTATCTGCCGCTTTTCCCCGGTTATCACGCATCGAAGCTCCCGCAATCCAGCACCTCGATTCGTCACACCTCTCAGATCGCCTTACCTGCACCTGAAATCTTCGTTGCATATGAGCAAGCACTGTATCGAATGGTTTCGACATCACGATATTGTTTTGCACCACATAAGATCACTCCCCACGGATGGCTCTCATTTAATCGATGCCATCCTTTTGACCATCCCGACGGGTCTTGTGATATTTACATATTCCTTTCTATAGGGAAAGTTTCGCCCCTAAATTTCGCACTAATCACTAAGACACTATAAGCGTGCCCCCTCCCTCCCCCCCCCCACCCCTAGGTGGAACAAAACAAACACAGCAGCGTAGCCATTCCCTGCTGCTTAGTGAACTTTGCATTTTTAACGCTTGGCCGTCGGTCAAACGTAGCTTTAATTAGACAATCATGTGGTTAACACTGGGTCTTGCAACCGAACCAGATAACCGTCGCACCGCACCACAGGAATTTTCCAAGTTTGTCGCGTCTTCTTAGCACCCAGACTCGGCAGAGGTTCCACTAAACATTTTCCTCTTGAATTACACGGGCCTGTTTGCGCATCTGCAACTCGGAAGGATTGCCCCTTGAACCACGTCAGGCGCTTTTTGATCTCGTTCAGGTCAGTCTAGGGTCTGAGCCAAAGGTTCGAATGACCCGATGAGAGAAGAGG
>CM067359.1:36067042-36189542 GCA_034401795.1 Chaetoderma sp. LZ-2023a
AGAAAACTATACAGGTAAGCTGTTGAATATTTTGAAGCTAATTTGACTGGGTGCCGTTGCTGCCTATGGCAGCAACGGCGCCCTGTCAAATTAGTTTCAAAACATTCAACAGCATGTTTATTAAATAGTAGACATACAATTACAACAACGCGTAGTCCGTCATCAATTAAGCGTTCGTGACGAAATTAGCTACCTCATTCATGACGTAGTTGATTACGATGTCATCATACAAGTCACGTATAGTTGATTATGACGTCATATTATTGATAGATAATTTGGCATCATCCAATGGTGTTTTCTAATTCTAGGGCACAAAGAGACTACTAATCTAACTTTAATCTCCAGTCACTGTAGTGCCTAAGCGAGGTGTGCATCATGGCTCTAATCCTAATTTCTAGAGATACGTGCATAGATGTAGGTCCTCTGTTACACTTGAGGTGGTATTCTTCCGGTTACGTCTCCCCCGATGGTATTTGAATGTTTCATATCAAAGCCAGTTTATTCCTGAAACGTTTTGTACATGCCCGTAACCTGTCTTATCACCGTCTACATCTCCACGACTGCCATGAAACTGCGTACTCGAGACCTTAGTCCCATTCTTTCAGCCATTCGGATTATCGCCTATAACGCGGACAGCGTCGTTTTCCTCATCTTCCCACACTCTGACTTTCTGCGGGTTCCAACTATTCTTAAGTCGGCCGGTGCTCCGCTGGCATACAATGGATCTCTCTTCTGGATACTTACACGTGTTTGCCAAATATTGACAGGTTCTCTGGTACGAATAGTGTGGTTTACTGACAGACATTCTGACCGTTCTCGGGTAAAGGATGAACACCTGTATGGAAGTTGAAAGTCACGGAAGGTGACATTACCCTACATAATCTGTGCTAATTTGTCTACATGTAGTGTTAGTTTCCTGGACTGATACTACCTTGCCATTTTCACTCTGGTTCCATAAGTGTACATCGAAATACACTCAGCTAAAATGAGCTATCTTCTGAAGCAAGTACAAACCGTGTTATTCCATGAAAGTTCTAACTGCTATACTTCCACATCTTGCCTGCCGACCCAGAAATACTGCTAATACTTCCCACCATGATAGCAAATTTTGTCTCGTTGGGGGAGGGGGCATTTACAATAAGGACAGGTAGGAGAAAGCATGCTGGAGGCGTCCTTACCCGATCTGACAATGGAAGTTTTCACCGCCGGCGATGATCAGCACTTGTAACATCCACACCCTGTTATATATAGTACACATATAGCTGAAGAATATGTGCCAACAGCACCCCGTTTTATTCTTTTCATGAGGGCCAGATGGTTTTTCCACATGGCTATCAACCGGCTTGCCGATCCCATCTAATCATGTTGCACAAGGCACGAAATCAACTTCCAGCGTGATATCTGACTTTTGCTTTCGGGTTTGGATGCGCGTTCAGTGCCAATTTTCAGTACCCTAATTCTTACTTAACCTGGGTTATGCCATATGAGTAGGAACCGGGGAACCTAAGGGGACCAAAGGTGAATGGCCCCTCTATGGTTTGAACCTGATGTTAGGGGGGGGGGGGCGAAATGGTCCTTCCACCCCAGCAGGTTTCTGCAAAATTATTATAGACAACGTTGTGGAAGCAAATCACGACTGCTCTATTTTACTCAGAATGGAGGAAATGTCTGCTAGAGCATCCAGTTTTCAATATTTCGCCTAGAGGAGGACCCCTGGTCCCCCACTCTCTGTTTTTCTGGCTTTAGGAAACAAACTTCCTACGCCTATGTCATGCTCAACAAGTTTTAGCTCTGAAAAGAGCCTATTGAGACCGCCGCCGCCGCCACCACCACCACCATCACCACCACCACCACCACCAGCTCTTCTACCGGGTCTGTCGCCGTTGTCATCGTCGCCCGCATCATCATGACCATCCTCCTTAGTCCTCCTCGTCCGTATGCCTGTCATCATTATCCTCGTCGCCACCACTGTTTTCATTTCATTTCATTTCATTTTATTTATTAGCCCTCGCGCGGGCCTCCGTCTCGGGAAGGTGTCGCCACGGCTTAAAGCGGGAGAAGAGGAGGCAAAAATGGGCCCACTCTAATATTTCAAACAAAAATGCTGTAGAAAGAAAAGACCATACCTAGTGAGATTATGTCTATAGGGGTGCGTACTGTTTTACGTGAAGACGGAACGGAAGATTCCCGATGGATTCCTTCGTTACCGTCTTATGTGATTGCTAATATGCTGAATTAGTAGTTGCCGCTTTATTTCTGCGGGCCTTCTGCTTTGCTTAATTCCGTTTAGTTGTTTTCAGAACAAGAATTAGTTTAGGCCGCAACTGGCCGATATCTACCTAGCTATTAGACATGGCTGTCAAGGAGAACACAAGGTAACATGTGGGGTCCGTTGCGATGTTACATATTGTCATCTTATCATAAAGGATAACAATCAACAAACTACAAACCGGCTACAGATTAATAGCGGGCACAGCGACAATGGGTTCATCGTTTGTTCTTGTACATGTGTTCGCACTCTAACCGGCTATCACGTAAACAGAAAACAATACACATAATCTCCACAGACGCCCCTCCTACCTCACACCCCCCCCCCCCCCCCTCTCGACCTCCCCACATACACGCACTTCCCCAACGGATAATTCACCTCTCCGGACGAAACACAGGAAGACTAACAATCTGACCACGTCTAGGCAAACAATGATTTAAAATTTTTCAAAAATGTCCGATTTCGACCAGAGGTCAATGGCGGGACAAGAGACGTCTCGGTTTACATAAACTGACCGTCGGTCTTGCGGGTTGATGAAGGAAGGACTAGACTGATGGGGTCGCTGGAGGCAATGTACATTGGATCACAAACTGCACTCGCGCCTGGTCAAGGGAGTGAGGTAACCACGTTTCATGCGCACGGAAAGGTTAGGATGCGATCATGGAAGTGTATTATGGTCTGGGAACTGATCCGTCCGACAAATTAAGATCACAGGACGGTCGGGAGGTCGGTTGGCTGGTTGGTCTGTCAATTGACTTTGGTCGAGATTAGGATAAAAGAACATGAATCCGGATCAAAACCTGGGTCTGTGGATAACTCGGAAACTGAATTTTAACACAGAAAATGGCGTGACTATAAACTATAACTCTACAACCTCAGGCCTCATCCGAAAAAAAAAAATCTTGAAAATGCTAAATAAATTATGATAATGCGAAAAGATCCGTCAAATCAGATTTTTTACAATGTCACAAAATACCAGGGAGAGCGAGGACCTGCAATCTCTGCGCACTCATGTTCTAACTGCAACCAGACACACCTGCTCTAGAAACCACCTGTCTTTAGGGCCACAGTATGCCAGTTTTCTAAGACAGGCGGTCGAAGTTCACCTACTGTAGAAAATCGCCATTCTCTGTACGGGTAACCGGATGACGCCGACTGTCGCAGTATATATGTAGTGTTGATTGCGTCACTACTTTCCGCTCTGAACATCACGTGTCACAGGCATTGGCATCTGCGGTCACCCGCTGACCACACGGTGTGCCCAGATATCCGGGGAAGGGTCGGTCAGTCAGATAATCAAACGAGGCCGGTTATGCAAGATAGTTTCTGATCAACGGTGCAGGAGGCAAGGTTCGGTATGCAAAGAGGGCATTCGAGTGGACGCGCAATTTGCGTAAACATCCCTTGGGGTCAACCGTCCATCTGTAGAGCTGCGAGCGCAATGGCTAGTGTTAGAAGTGCAGTCTATTTTACATTACCATGCCTCTGCAGCATTGTTCCCGATGGTATGATCTACATTTCTTTAATGAGATGTAGGCTGAATTTAACTTCATCATTGTCCTGTTTGTTATCAGCTAAACATGACCATATAAGAATATCTTTAACTCATGATGTACCGGTTAGTAATTACTAAAAGAGGTCGTAGTTTAACGCACGTCGATAGGCTTAATGGACCTTTCCAGGTTTAGCTATGCCCCGCCCATCTCCAACTGAGCTCCACCCACACCGCGCTCGCCTTGGGATCGATCGGTCCCTGAACTCCCTTACTATCAATTTCCAGAAAATTATACAGGTAAATTCTTGGATACTTTAAAACTAATTTGACTGGGTGCTGTTGCTGCCCACGTCAACCTATGTGTGACGTAGTTGATTATGACGTCATATGATTGACTGAGAAACAGGATTCATCAATTGAAGTGGCATCCTGTTGGACAATGAAAGTGATCTACCCGCACATAATACATGCTTCAGTGATATTGTACAGTCCAACTGATATAGCACACATCTTGTTTATTAAATGGTATCTAAACTAATTTTACTATAGATGGGTAATTAGAGAGTCAATTAGGAAATTCTGAGATTCTCATTTCTAACTATGCCCCGCCCATTTTAGTTAAGCCCCGCCCACCTTTTTACGTATTTGGGATCGATTTATATATTTTGAACGCTGATTTCCAGAATCTCAATTTCAAGGTAAGAATACAGGTAAGCTGTTGAATATTTTGAAACTGATGTGGCCGGGTGCTGTTGCTGCCTATAGCAGCAACAGACTCCAGTCAAATTAGTTTCAAAATATTCAACAGAATGTTTACTAAAATGTAAATCCATCAAAGACATACAAATCAAACCTTTCATAACAGACGTTCCAAATTTCATGATGGAGCTAAACGTAATAATGATTGTGACTTCAGCTCACTGGTGATGTAATTGATTATAGCGTCATCATATATATTGAATGCAAGACAAATCTCACAGCTCGAGAGAGAGATTGATAAAGTATAATGAACATTTAAGTATCTTTATAAATGTGCATATTAACAGCAGAATGCATGGAAATAAAATTCTTAAAATTGTATACTTTTAGAGGTTTAAATTGTAGGCCTAGATGAAATGAAATGAAATACATCTTAACATATAATGATTTCATTACGTATAAACTAATAAAATTTCTCAAGTTGTACAACTGAGTTAGAGGCATGAGTCTCTAATTCAAAGCGATTTACAAAAATTATAATAATTTGTACTGAATGAAATCACCATATATTAAGATTTATTTCGCTTCATTACATTGAGGTACACACACTTTATGCTTCTAAAAATACACAATTAAAACGGTTTAATGGACTTTTCTATTTTAAGCTATGCCCCGCCCATCTCTAGCTAAATTCCACCCACACCTCGCTCGTGTTGGGATCGATCGATCACTGAACTCCCTGACTATCACTTTCCAGAAAACTATACAGGTAAGCTGTTGAATATTTTGAAACTAATTTGACTGGGTGATGTTGCTGCAACAGCGTCCATTCAAATTAGTTTCAATATATTCAGCAGCATGTTTATTAAATAGTAGAGACATAGAATTCTTACAACGCGTCGGACTATTAAGAGTTAAAGACGGGCCTAATAGAATCATTCATGACATAATAATTATGACGTCATCATACACGCCGATTAGCTGATTATGACGTCATATGAAGTCAGACGATAGATGGATACTCTGGAAAGGTGAATTATCAAGCATTCTGCTGCGAATGTGCACCTTAATGGATGAAACCAGTTTTAGCTATGCCCGGCTAATCTCCATCCACTTTTCGCCGGTGTTGGAATCGATCGTTGAAGAGTAAAGACATACAATTCGTACAGTCTGACAACTTAACCGTTTAACCCTTTCAGGACGGAGCCGGTCTAAACCGCCATCTGTTGTGGTATTGGAGAATGCTCATTTGCGGGCCAAGAGCAGACTATTTTTGAAAATTTCCCACTGGAATGTCTGACTCGATAACCGACCCAGTCATTCCAGTGGGAAATTTTCAAAAATGGCCTCTTGGCCTGCAAATTGACATTCAATAAGTACATATTTTTTATTTTCGAGAAAATTGAGTCATTAAAGGGTTAAGACGGACTAAATCGAGCCATTCATGACGTACTTGATTATGATGGCAGCCTACACGTCACCTGGTTGATTAAGACGTCATATGATTGACTGAGCAAACTGGAATCCTCCATTAGAGCCCGTCTCCGATGTGACAGTCCTGTTTGGTTGGGTGGCATATTTAGTGTACTCTGCTGAGGGTTGACAGATGTAGGCGGGTTCAGTCTACATTCACGATTCCAACAACCACACCCACCCACACACCCACCCACCAAATATGTTCCTTCTGGTATGAGTTGTGTGTTCGAGAATGGGTGGTGTGCCCCCCCCCCCCCCTCACCCCCCCCCCCTCACTGCTGGCTCCTTGTAGATAATATGGCGGGAAGGCATCGATCCCCTGACGTTTGGGGTTGTGTTCATTCAGAAGGCAACGCTCCGTAGATAGTGAAAAATAGAGATGCGGCCATAAGCCTCAATATTCAATATATGAGTTAGGGTAAAATAGGCCATTTTCTAACCGTGAATTCATTTAATATTAATTGAGTGTCATAGGAAATTCAAGAGGAGACACCCACACCAGTAGCCATGACCGCTCATCACATGCTTATCTACCTTTTTGTAAAATCAGCATTTTCCATTTGAAATCCATCAATATCAACATCTCGGTGTAGCCCTAAGGTAACCTCAGGTAGAGTCTGGGCGCAAGTTTCCTTATGTGTCTAGATCTTCATCTTCATTCTTAGTGTTTTCCCAGCCTGCTGTGGCCATTTGTCTCGGTGCAGAAATCTTAAGCGATGTGTTGAACTGATACTTGATCTCCTGATGTGACCAGTGCTTGTCTAGTCGTGCTTCAAATGCCTTTACTGTTGGAGCACTCACCGCTTCTTCTGGAAGGCTGTTTCACGTGCCAGGTACTCGGATGCAAAATCTATAGCACGTGAGACTACTAGCTGATCTCTTCTTATAAATGTTCAAATGGTGGCCTCGTGTTGTTGTGTCTTTTCTGATTGATATGTGATGACAAACGTCACTGCCATATACCCCGCTCACGTCCCTATCATATCCCACCACCGTCTTCGATATGTGAGAGTTGGCATCTTAAGCTTCTTCAACCGGTCTTCATAGCTCAATTACCTGAGTTCTGGTACAAGCTTTGTGGCTCTTCCCTGCGCATTTTCTACGGTTACTAAATCGTTTTTCCTTAGTGGATGCCATACCGCATTAGCATATTTTAGATGTGGTCTGATCAGCGCCTTGCATAACCACTTAAAATTCTGTCGAGATTTATGAAAGATCTCCCGATCATCTCCATCTGCTCTGTTGCGTTATTTGCTTTCTCATTTATACGTGCCTCAAAAGCCAGGCCCCTATTTACCGTGACTGCAATGCCACTTTCTTTATTGATCGTTGCTAGCCTGTGTTGTGGATCTGCATTTCTCTCGCCTCTCATAAAGTCTTGCTTCTCAGTATCAGCTTTTCTTCCAACTATCATGACTGTACATTTGTCAGCCTGGGGCCTGAACATTTCTGTGGTTCCGCGGATCCCAGTTACTTTCATCTGGCGAGAAATCTTTGTGTCCTCCACATACATACATGTATGCTTTCGACGTCAGTGGCTCAGGAAGGGCGTTTATATAGAAAACAAATATGACTGGTCCCAGCATGCTACCCTGCCGGATACAACACAGAAAGTTCTGACAGGAAAGCTTCGATACATTTATGCTCTTTTCCTGTTATACGAAATCTGGTAACCTTCGAAAGCAGACGTGTGTGGGGTACAGTGGCGAAGGTGTTCATGATATCTCTCATCTAACTACAATGTCCACGAGTCCAGCACCCTCAGCAATTGAAATGTAGTCGATCCGCCTGAGACAAAGACAAAACCGCTTGCCACTAGTTAGGTGGTTCTGCTCCACGTGTTCTGCTGTTCTGCAGTTCCTGACTATTGTCGCCATCACATTTACATAAAATGCATGTTAGACTAACTGGTCTGTAGTTGATTGCAGACCGCCAACTGCCCGCCTTGAGCATTGCTGTTATATTGGCCGTTTTCTAGCCAGCTGGTTTCTCACCTGTTTTGAATGTAGTGAAGAACAATATCGTCAATGGCTTGCTGATCACCTCATGTGCCTCTCTTAGTATTCTCTGACGGATTCCACCCGAATCTGATTATTTATCAATATGTTAAATTTTTCCAGCTGCTTCTTCATTATCTTATCCGTTATAAAAGTTTCATTTAGTGTGCTCTTCACATATTTTACAGGCACATCTGAGATTTCTGATCTGGGGTTCTCTTGTGAACACACCAGAGAAGAAATCCCCTAAGACTTGGGTCTTCTCCAAATCTGATTTTGTCAGCACTTCTGTTTCACCTCTGCCCGGTATCACCAACTCAGCTACTACCTTTTTTGTCTTGTGCTTACTCTTAAAGTATTTCCAGAAACTCTTTGGCGTTGTCTTTGACGCTTTGGATATTCTCCTTTTCATATCACTATATTTCTTTGTCAGGTATACTCTCGATATTTCGGTGAGTCCCTATTCGTTTTTGCGATCTCAAACATCGTCACTTTCAAGGAACTTATATGTTTGGAACATTCGAAAGGTTTCAGACACTAAGCAGAGACTGTGTAATGTTTCTAACAACTCGAAAATGAAGAGCATGTCTTCCATTCTGCTCCAGACGCAGACGAAGAAAACGAAGAAGAATAGGAAGGAGATGAAGAAGAATGATAAAGGAATGACAACGTAGACGAGGAAGAAGTAGAAGAAGAGGAAGAAAGAGAAGATGTAGACGAAGAAGTAGAATACAATGAAGGAGTAGAGGAAGAACTAGAAGAAGATGAATGAAGAAGAAGAAGAAGAAGAAGAAGAAGAAGAAGGATGCTGTAAGGAAGGAATAAAAGAGGAAAAAGTAGAAGAAGGAGAAGGAGTAGAAGAGGAAGAAGTAGAAGAGGAAGAAGAAGAAGAAGAAGAAGACGAAGAAGACAATGAAGGGGAAGTAGAGGAGGATGAAGAATGGGAAAAGAGGAAGATGAAAAAGACATTGAAGAAGAAATAGAAGAAGAGGGAGAAGGAGAAGAGGGAGAAGAAGAGGGAGAAGTAGTGGAAGAAGAGGGTGAATGAGAAGATGTAGAAGACAAAATAGAAGAAGAGGAAGACAGAGAGAGAGAGAGAGAGAAAGAGAGAGAGAGAGAGAGCGAGCGAGCGAGAAAGAGAGAGAGAGAGAGAGAGAGAGAGAGAGAGAGAGAGAGTCGAGGAATTGCTAGCGAGATTGGTGAGAGAGTTATAAAGCGAGAGTCACTGCAGACGTCGTTCTATGATCGCAACAAAAGAGTCGCCGCTTGACGAAACTCATCATCAGAGGCAAGGCACTTATAGATGCTCTACAATATCGCAGTTCAACTTATTGCATTTCGTTCCACGCCGCTTGGATCCAGCCTTGCCGCACAATAGTTGATTAGAATCTTCTGTTAATAGTTGTTCTAGCTCCCTACTTGCTTCAAGCACATGTGGAACAGCTCAGAAATAACTTAACACATTTCCAAGACAGGATGAAAAGTGCTGTTGAATATTTTGAAAAGAATTATATCGAATGACTTTGCTGCCTAAAGCAACAATGTCTTCCAATCCAACTATATCCAAAATATTCAACAGAATATTTCTTACATCGTGTTTAAAATTGTACTAACTAACATGTTTCAGTTTTTGTTTTGAAACATTTTCTGTGCTATTCTGTATGATGCTGACTGCTGTAGCCATCTTCTATGGCATTTTGTTTTGTATGTCTTGACTCCATCATCGGAGTATTTGTCCGTACTTTTCTGATCGATGTTTTCCTTCTACCGCACGCCGACAATGGAATGGTAATTGTATTGTCTGTGTAAGAGTACAATAACTTCTGGGCAGAGCGTGGATATGGCGTTTCACAATAACAGGCAATTAATTTGACGGAAGACGAATAAGATCAAATGCACCTCCGATACAAGAGAGCTCATTAATGGTTGTCATGCTGTTCGACTTTAAGCTATCGCCGTATTCGATATCACTTAATGTTATCCTAAACTCAAATGTGATCGATGTGAAAACTGAGTTAACCAATATTAGTCTATAATAATTCCAGAAGAAAGGCCCTATCTACGCTTAGCTAATGAAACATTTAAAACAATTGAACTGAAACTGAACTGGTTTCTGCCTGATGATGCTAAATCATTCAGCCAAGGCTGTCAAAATAGATCTTCAATAACAACCACTAACAATGGATGGATCAGATCTGCCACTCAAGTAACTCAGATAAGCCACAATCAGGTTAGCTGGCGTCGCAATCAAAATCATGGAGATCTGTCGTGAAAATCGAAAAATCGAAAAGTCCGTCACGAATTGTACGAATCGCAAGCCACAAGCAACAACTGCTCCCAGTCAAATCTCAAACAGGTTAAAAGACAGTCTGAGTTATGATTGGTTGATTGCATTACGGAACGGGATATGGGTGCGTCCGTTTGACCACTTAGTGAGCACTGACGAACATGTCACAGAGAAATTTAACTGCTTAGCCCTTTGACACTTAAAGCTTTTCACAAAAATTTAATTTTTGTCCATTTGCAGACCAAGATATCACTATTTTTGAAAATTTACCACTGCAATAACTGGCTCGCTTATCGAGCCAGTCATTCCAGTGGTAAAATTTCAAAAATAGTCTTATCTTGGTCTGCAAATGGACATTTCTCAAGACCCATGCAGAAGCCGTTTTTGATCAACTTGAAGCTTAGAGAGTTAAAATGGTTGTACCCCTGCACGCTACACTCACTCTGGATATGTTTGTTAGTAAGTATTATGCCGATTCATCGACATTCCCAATGTAACGTTTACATGCTTATTATTGCAAGTTTAGAAATATAACAGAGTTGTATAAGTTAATTGATTGAATTTTGCTAATAAGTTAAAAATATGATAATCCGTTATTAAGCCTCTTTCATTGACAATCACTGTGATAGTGGCTGAGTTTTAAAAAACAGGTTATTGAAAGCCGTCGCTGCTTATAGCATCAGCTTTCAGCAAAGCAGTTTTTAGAATTCGAACCAATTTCGTGTGCACATGGACCAGCTTCGAAATAAGCAGATGAGTCCACAAATAGGATTAATTACTCCCATAGCAATCGTTGCTTTCTCATGCATACGGATCCAACCTATAGCAAAACTAACTCTTTAATTCTTATAATTCCCACATTGCAATTATTAAACAACTATGCAGGGAGGCTGGTGAATATTTTGAAATTAATTTCACTGGGAGCCCAGTCAATTTAGTTTCAAAATATTCAACATGATATTTACTCCTTAATGTCATGAGTAATATATCGTTTCGCGTCTGTACGGGTTAAAGGGTAGAATAAGATTATTGATTTCGGAATCCAATAATATCAGGGAAATTAAATTTAAAAACGCCCATCCCACGCACGCCCCATCCCCGTATTTGGCGGCTCTTGGATGTAGAACGCGCACGGTCGGTGGTGACTTAATTTTGAAAATTTCAATTACAAGCTTAACCCGCCCATCGTTCTCTAAATAAACGCTGCTCGATGAATATTTAAACTGGACACTGGCTAGACCGGGGTCAATGCAGCATGACCTTTATAGAGAGGACATGCACGAGCAATATGAATCATAGAAAATAGTGGACATTTCGTGCGCGCGTGGTCGGGCATCACCGTATAGAACACGGATGTGCGAGTTAAAGCGGTTTGTAAACATGGATTATAAACAAAGCTACCGGGCAATGGTCAGTGCGATCTGATTGGATTCCAAGTTGAGGATTAGTTTAAATTGTGAAGATGACTTTGACAATGCAAATTGGACAATGACATCGTTTCTCTGCATTCTCTCCCACCCCCTCCCTTCACAAAACGTCCACATCTGCAGAGACAGTAAGTGTGTTTGTGGTGGGGTTTGGTGGGGTGGATATTCGTGCGGTGTAGCATTTCAGGTTTATCTTAATGGCAACATATGTTTAAGCTCCTTAAATACTGCAAATGGTTTCTCAGAGTCCCAGAGAGCCTAATTTTCAGAAATTTTCCGAAAAGGGCCTTGCGACCACAGTTGGCGGGAGGGGTAACCTTACCTGGCATACGCACCCCAATCATCCCCGGTGTTGCCAAGGTACAAAGGAAATTATAGGAAGGTGTGTGTGTGTGCTGCATTATTTCAGTTTTACTTCAATGACAAAGAAACGTCTTTAAAGGAAATCTGACCTTATGTTATACTAACCATCCAGGTGATAGAATTTGCTATCGATAATCCATCCCTGCCATTTTAGCTTTTTATCATGCCGACAACGAAAAATATTCACGCTTTAGTAGTTAAATGTTGATACATTTCTATAGCGTATGATGGCTGTCTTGATTTAATTTTCAACCAAGCAGAAAAAAGCTAGCGTGTCTGCCTCGTTATATACTCTCAGTCATAGAGGTGCCAGCTATAGCTTGACAATGCGGTATAAAAGCAATCATACAAGTAAGCTGTTGAATATTTTGAAATTAATTTAACTGGAAGTTGTTGCTGCCATATGAGATAAGTGTTACAAAGTAAAGAATGTAATGCGTTGGCACTTACATGCCATCACACTATCGCTTGGGGAGACACAATGGTTATGATGACTGTTTAACATTTACCCGATGTTACAAAGCAGATAATTGTGATAGAGATGAGGGAATGTGACAGGCTATGGACCATATGTAATCTACAAACTGTAATCTATCAGTGCAATACAACATTTGAGATGAGATTAGCATCCATTTAAGCTCTTTTAATGCACGAGATGGCTTCTTATAGAGTCACAAATTTCTCGAGGGTGGATCATCGATTTGGTGAAAGGGGACATCACTGGCGGACACACTCAGGGTTTCGTTACGCCCTCCCAAAATCAATACCCTGGCCATACCACTGTCTCGCCAAGAGACCTGGCTACTCCACTCTGTCGCTTTCTCTATCTCCATTTTTTCTCTCATTCGCCCCCTTTCTTCCTCTCTCTCTCTCTCTCCCTCTCTCTCTTTCTTTCTCCCCCCTATCTCCATCCCACTCTCGATCCCATTCAAGCTCAAATACTTTATGGTTGAGTGAATCAGCAGACAGCACCCAACCCCACTCATCTCCAACATCCACCCACTGCATATCAATAGATCTACGCTAGGAAACGTTGGACGGTACCTTTTAGTAACGAAGGATAGTTCTGGCTCGTAGTCATCACCATAGTAACCGGTCCTTATATTATTTTTATTTTCCACAACAATACTAACTACCAGACCAGATACTGGTCAGTGGAGTAATACATCTTTCATACATTGTCACTAGATTCCGCCCTGAATGACCTCTTCCAGTGTCCCATATTGACCCTAAAGCTGACCGCTATTGTAATTTGCGACAATGGCCATGAAGGTGAAAGATGAGATGGACGATGGCCACACACTAAAGCCGATATAACATATTCTTCTTTCAATCACCAAGAAACCGGGCTCTCAGGAGTTTAGTATGAAAGGTACCAATTATTTACAAACCGCAACTAGACCGGAAGTCACATTCTTAATCAGCATGTGTTTTATTACAACATCTAGATAAATACATCACCAGTGGCGCGCGTTCCGTGACATATAGGATTAAACGTGCTATTGTCCTAATGGACTGAGGGTTGCATAATGGAGACAGCTGGTTTGGCCAGAAAGTGGACCCGCATTACCTGAGAGATCTCTATGACCATGTCACGCTACGTGCATTAGCTGCGACGAGGTAGTCAACCCGAATTATTTCAGATAAACACTAAAGGGACTACTGCTGTGGTCTTGTACGTGGCGGTGGTGAAGAGAGTGAGAGAGGGGGGAGTGGGAGGGGTGGGGGGGGAGAGGGGTGGGGGGGGGGAGTGAAAGAGAGGGAGGAGAGAGATATGCAACTGTTGACTGATTGACTCACCATTTGGAAAAATATTATGTATGCTATAGAGAGATCACAATATCACGGATTTCTAACTAAGTCGTCACTGACACGACCTCCCATGTGGCTGCCAAATGGCCATCTTGAAAATCGGTCTCTGTGTAATACGTTACCCATGCCCAATTTAATGATAAGAGGCCCATTGGCCTTGCTACCAAATAAAGCTATTGAGCCTACACGCGTGCCGTGTACTTAAATCTAATGTGATGTCAATGTATTTGGTCTGAATAGGTGAAATTAATATAAAATGTCCCGGCTGACTGTTTAATTCTACAACTCTTTTGACACAACCCGCAGATTTAACATGTGATGCACCCATGTGAGATCCTGACGTCAGCCCCGCACCAACGCTATCTTTGCCGAGCAAGAAGACTGTACAGTAAATATGTATATGCATGGAGGCCTAACATGGGCTAATTTGTAATCGTTAGGACATTGTCCAGTTAAGCTAGTAAGTTTTTAAAGTTATTCCAGTATCCGAAGTCGGTGGGGAATCGTTAACCCCTAGACTGCTGAAGCATAGATTCCATTTTCTCCATCCTATCAGAATGTGTTCATTTTGATAACAATGCTGCTGTAAGTCAGTGCTGTGCACGACAGCAACACGGTTCGGCAACATTTCTTTTCAAAATGTACCCCGGCACTATCTCTGTAAGTAGGCTTTTACGCATTTTACACCAAGCGATACGGGTTAAATGAAGTGGCACACTTGACAATTGCGTATTGTCAACTTACGCAGCCGACTCAAGATACAGTTATAGCGTGTGTCACAGGCCTTGTGGTTCAAAAGATACACTCTGCGGGAAAAAAATAAGCCAGCAAAATTTCAAGCAAAAATTTCAGGTTGCGCTCTGTCCATCATCCCATATAAGAACAAGTACACATAGTGATGCAAGGCATCAATGGTAAATAGCGTGCCCGGAGGTTATTATAATTCTGAGAATACACTCAACTGTTTCATGAAAAAAATGAAGTTATATAAAGGCATACAATAAACACAAAAGAAGGAATATTTCTTGCAAAGTGATATGGGCAGTATTAGCTATGGGCTAGGAAAAGCAGTCCAACAATTTTTCCATCCATCCTTTTTCTCCAGGCCAAACTCCTTAACAGAGAGAGGAACAGACAAAATTAAGAGCAGCCAGTGATGAGAAAATTTCACTACTGCATCAACAGAGTGTAACAGATCAAATTTGGGTCATTAGGTATCAACAACTTGTAAAGATAAAGAAATCAACAGAGCTGGCAACCCAGTCAGTAGAAAATCAGCGCAAGAAGCAGTGCAGACCCTGACACCCATTCAAACATATTCAAGAAAACCTGTAAAGAATATTTTAAACCCAACTCTTGATACCTTCTTAAACAGACGTGAAGACTTATTACCCGGAAATATATTGGTGAAATATACACTGCAATGCCAGTGAAATGCACAAAGCAAGTATATTTTTTATGCAATACAGGACCCCGATCTGTACCGACAGATAACCTTTTCAACAAAGTTAAGTGGCCAGGAAAAACCAATACCGTGAACCTAGTTTTCTCCAACGAAAATGATATAGTAGAAAATATTCTGTCTGAAGACCCAGTGGGAAACATCGTGATCTGATTCATTTAGCTATCATATCTATGTCACCTATTAAACGATATCTTTACTGGAAACAGTGACAAACTATTAAATCAAATATTTTTGCTAGACAAAAAGGCCAAAATTGGCCTCAACCATTGTAATGATAACGATCTTGTTGACCATATGTGCAAATGTTAGGGTATTAGCCTTATAAGTCAGGTTCTACCAGTACACACGGCTAATAATATGGGATATATAGAAATATTTTCACATTACTACAATAAATATTTGGTGGTAGAATTATTACAATATTTCGCACAGCACGAGAACATAGTGAGTTCTACATGGCATTATGTTCGAAAACTGGCTACAAGGCATGTAGAGATATTCTGGTACCGAACATAGTACATTATTGGAATTTGACAATGGTGTGCCACTACTAAATTGCATATGACGAAATTACTGTATAGTAAACATCTTTTAAACCTTTGATACTTTATTAGCGTATTCATATACGTATCTAACCATATGGGTGAACTTCTGGGGTCGAACCTATTGCAACCAGTGTGGTACAGAAAATCGTTGATCTGACAGAATTTGCGCCAATTTTCGGTATTGAATTGTGTACTATGAAATTACGTTCCTGTAGAATTTTTTAAATTCAGAATACAACTAGCATATTTCCTATAAGTATTTGTGGGTGAAATTGTGGGGGTGAACGTATTGCAATGAACACCATGAATTATCCTAAGTTTGAGCTTATTTACGTTACGAAATTTTTAAATCTCAATACGTCGTAAGCTTATGCCTATACCTATCTAAACATATGGGTGATATTCTGGGTCGAACCCATTATGAGCGATATGTCAGGACATATCGACACCTATCTGAATGTGTTGAATGTGAACCAACCATATTACAATGGGGCCATATGGCGAATATGTAACAACATATTACCAAATTACTTGATGGTAGAATCGTGCAAAAGCACAGCTATATGTAAAAAAATTGTTTACAAACTGAGATTCTAATACTGAATATAGTAAATTGTTGGCATTTGACAACTGTCCGTGACGACTAAATTGAATATTAAGAAATTACTACATGGTAGAAATCTCAAGATTCATTAGCGTATTCATATCCCTATCTAACCATATGGGTGAAATTATGTAGCCATACATATTGGTTTAAACGCGATTTATTTTGTTCAGATGGAAGCACGATAAGACTTAGAGTCTTATGCCCGTGTCTCCCATAGTACATACAGATTATTCAAAACTTTTTTACAACAAAATTGCGGCATATCATTATAGTTTAATTAATTGTAGTCTATTAGTGTGTATAAGTGTGTGGATGTTGAGTGTGAGGTGGGGGAGAGTAGGAGGAAAGACCGAGATAGAGAGAGAGAGAGAGAGAGAGAGAGAGAGAGAGGGGGAAAGGGGGAAGAGAGGGTGAGAGATAGAGAGAGTTTGGAATAAGATCAAATGGAAGAATAGCAGAGGTGAGCTCTAGGTGTTGCCTTTGCCCCAACCTGTACGTGTTGGGCTGCTGTCCATTTACTCCTTAAACTATAAGTTCGCGAATGGGAAACTACTGAAAGCGGTTGGTGTTAATTATGTATTCACATACCGTATTACAGATCAGTTTGTTCATTTCTAAGTTGGCAGTGTAAGTCCCGTATAGAAGCTGGTTGACTGTAAGATTAGCAAGAGAAATATCGTTCAATGCAAGCTGATTTTGGAAAACGACTCTTTGCTCGTTAAAAAGGGCACAATGTAAGAGGTAGTGGTTTGTAGATTCATCATTGTGCCCACAAGAACAACTGGCAGATTCCGACAGAAAGTTGTCAAATAGATGTCGGTTTAAAGAACTACAACCATTTCGGAGCCTGCATAGCATTATGTTGGCAAACCTCGGGCCTACGTAATACCACTCAGGGGGTTGTCGTATGGGTGACATAGCCTTGAGTTTGCTTTTAAATTCTAGAAGAGTGACAGAATCTCTCACCGGCACAGGAAGCATATTCCAGGCGCGGATAGTTGCTGGGAAAAAGGATCCATAGAAGAGGTACGGCAGCAGAATGGAGTGAAGAAATTTGGATGATGGATATTGTAAGGATTTCGTGCTTGGGATAGTGTGGGAAGATGGTTGACCACAACCTCACAGGTCATCCCGTTTATAATTTTAAATAGCATAGATAATCTATGAAATTCACGTCTGCTTGACAAGGTTTCGATGCCTGTTTCTAAGTACAGGTCTTCAATGCTCGCACAACGTGTCATTCCACATACCGTTCTGAGAGCATCTTTTTGGATATCCTCTAGCCGAATTACAAGATATTGTGGAATATTATACCGCACAACATCTGCATATTCTAAAGATGGTCTAATAAATGTTTTGTACATGATCTCCAGACTTTTACGGTCTAGAATATATTTTAGACCTTTAAGTAAGGAGAGTTTGTGTTGAGCGTTTGCTATGAGATTGCTCACATGGTTAAGCCAATTCCCTTTGTTATTAAAGGTAATGCCGAGGTGCTTATGATCAGTTGACGGTAGAATTTCAGAATCTTTAAAGTTGATTGAAAAGGATATGGGCTTGTTGCGCAGGGAAAAAAAGAGTGTGGCAGTGTGTTCTTTTAGATCATCTGACATTACATATAGGCACGGGTCATCAGCAAAAAGTCTAATATTGTGAATTATATTGCTGGGCATGTCATTAATAAAAACTAAGAATAACAAAGGACCAAACACAGAGCCTTGTGGCACTCCAGCATGTAAACGAAGTAGGGTGGACTCATTGCCGTTTATAACTACTCGCTGCTATCGGTTTCCAAAATAATTGTCGAACCATGCAAGTAGATTTCCACAGATACCAAAATTCCTAAGCTTCTGTAGGAGGCCGCAATGCCATGCTCGATCAAAGGCTTTAGATATATCGAAGAATAGAAAGATTATTCCCTTTTGATCGTCAAGGGCTTGAGTAATATCCATATAGATATCAAGCAGTTGATTTACTGTAGAATGTGATGGAAGAAAGCCAGACTGATATAGAGTGATATCGTGTCTAATATAGTTATAGATATGTTTAAAAACGGTTATCTCCATAACTTTACTAAGACAACTCAACAGTGATATTGGTCGATAATTTGAACATAAGTTCTTGTCTCCTTTCTTGAATATAGGAGTTACATTAGCGATTTTCTAAGAAGTGGGGAACTGTGCACTAGAAAGTGAGTAATTAAAGAACTGCGCTAGTATTGGGACCAATACTTGTTGGCTCTCGAATAAGAGTTTCGGACTTAATTTATCCGGGCCAACAGCTTTAGACGTGTCCAGATTGGACAGTATATCGGAGATGTCAGTGTTTGATATTTTAATTGAGTGGAGAGTATTGTCCGTATACATAGATAGAGGAGGTAAGTTGGCATTGGCATCGTCAATATTGGCGATGCTAGAGAAGTACCAGTTAAGGAGGCTTGCCTTTTCTAAAGAGTCGTAAGAGAATGAGCCGTCATCGCGCTTCAGAGGCAACATTTCGCTAAAATTAGAGTTAGCATCACATAGGAACGTCTTGCATATTTTCCACCACTCTTTAGAACCTGTGCGTCCATGCCTTATTTTTTCAGCTAATTTATTCCTGAAGTTTTCTTTCGCTGTTCGGACTAATCTATTGATGAGGTTTCTCTGTTTTTTAAAGTTGGCCACGTCTTGCTCTCGGTTAGTTTTTCTTGATTTCTTGAACAATTTTTCCCTGACTCGTATTTCGTGCTTTATTTTGCTGGACATCCAGGCTTTATCGTCTGGGTTTATAGTTATAGTTTTATTTGGGATACTAATACTAGCAGCGGCGATAATGTTTGTAGTGATTGTCTGACACCAAATGTCGACGCCATTAACATCGGAGATGTTGTTCCAGGGTGCGTTAGTTAAGTGATCCCTGAATAAATCCCAATCAGCTTTCGCATAGTCCCATATATGGCGAGTGTATGTTTTACGTTTAGGTATGGAGGATGATAAAACCAAATATACTGGAGTATGATCACTCCAAAATGGCGCGAGTATTCCACTCTCTTTTACTATTCTGGCACAGCTGATAATAATTGGATCAAGTAATGTATTTGAAACGGGTCGGGTTGGGTCTTGTATTAACTGGTGGAAGCCAAACGTAGATATGATGTCACGTAGATGATGCTTAGATGGATTGAGAAGATCGTCGTTAAAGTCGCCGAGTAAGACAAGATTTTTGTTTGGATTTAAGTCGCGAACATTCTCAATATTGTCGGTGATAGGTTGCCATTTGTCAACACTTGTGTTAGGCGGCCGGTAAATTACACACAATAATAAACCAGGGCGGTCGTCAATGCCACGACATTCATATTCAATACGACGGGTAGTTGCCACGTTGTTAGAAATATAGACGCACACGCCTCCCCAAGGCTGCTGGCGGTCCATCCGATAAGGCTCCTGGAAACCAGGTAGTTTGATTAAGCTATTGATACCATTTTGGTTAAGGTGGCTTTCAGTAATGGCAATGATGTCAAGGTTGGACAGATTAGCTTCGATAAGATGTATTTTATCTTTGAGGCTGCATACATTGAGGTGGACAACATACATTTCTGAACAGTTAGTAGGACCTGGATTAGTTTCTACATCGCCAGCCAAAGAAAGGAGAATGTAAATTATTAAACAGGTCAATACATTACTCAGGTAGTAATTAAGAAGGAGTGATAGGAGGGCTGTGTAAATTCCTCGAAGGCGACCAATTTTTTCTCGCAATGGAGGTGGGGTAGCTCGATAGTGCTTGGGTTTGACAGAGTGGCAGTTAAAAAGCCCAATAGCCGCACGGTAACATGCTATGTCATTATCCATTGTCAATTGGGTAAATCACCGAAGACCATTTGCACGTGCTGCAGTAAGGCAGAGGCAGACTTGAAAGATCAACATATAGAGCTCCACACATATTGCAGTCTGTAGGGTATTGAAACCCACAGATCCGCCAACATTGGAACAAATGTATGCGATGAAATTGCATACTACGAAAATACTTCACATTCGAATTCTTTTAAATTCCCAATGTCACTAGCAGGTTCAAACTCCTATACGTCTCTGTGAGCGAAGTTCTGGACCCGACCATATTACGGAAAGTAGGGCACCGAAAACTACGAATACACCATCATTTAAGCTAAATTTTGCGTATTAAAATTACCTTCATCTAGAATTTGTTAGATTCGGAATATAACTAGCTTATTAAAGCTCAAGTCTATGTAGGGTAAATTATGGGGCTGAACATACTACAGACAATAGGGCACTGAAAACTGTGGTGGTTTATTAATACAATGAACCTTTCCAGTTTAGCCCATCTATAGCTAAACTCCACCCATACCACTCTCGAGTTGGGATCGATGGATTTCTGAACTACTAGACGAAAAATTTCAAGAAAACTATACAGGTAAGCCGTGGAATATTTTGACACTAAATTGACTGGCTCCTGTTGCTGCCTATGACATTTTTTATTAAATAACAAAAACATACAATTCGTACAACGTGTCAGATTATTAAGCATTTAAGATGAACCAAATCGAGTCAGTCATGACGTCATTATTATGACGTTATCCTATGCGTCACTTAATTAATAACGACGTCATATGACGTAATATGATGGATAGACAACCTGAAAAGGCCCATTAGCAAGTGGTATTAATTACCCTCGCTCCGTCAGAGGATGAGTGTATTGTATTCGGGTCTATCTGCGTTCGGGATGGCAAGGGTCTACAATCTATGATTGGCCTTGTTAAAATGTGACCTATAAATACCAATTTTTTCTCGCAATGGAGGTAGGGTAGCTCGATAGTGCTTGGGTTTGACAGAGTGGCAGTTAAAAAAGCCCAATAGCCACACTGTAACATGCTATGTCATTATCCATTGTCAATTGGGTAAATCACCGAAGGCCATTTGCACGTGCTGCAGTAAGTGGACCACGCATTAACAAGTGGTATTAGCCCTGAAATGCCCAATTTGCTCATGCCAATTTCAATAGAGGGATCCATTTCTAGGTATGCCACGCCTATTTCTAGCTAAGCTCCACCCCTTTTTTGCGTGTTGGAATCGATGTCTATATATAGGCTGAATAATGAATTCCCAGACTTCCAATTTCAAGGTAACTATACAGGTAAGCTGATGACTATTTTGAAACTAATTTGACTGGGTGCAACGAAAACCATTTATCAGCCTAAATTTGAGCCGAAATTATTTCATGGTAGATAGTTTTAAATCTCACTACTCTGTAAGCGTATGCCTATACCTATCTAAACATATGGGTGACAATCTGGGGCCGAACCCATTATGAGCGATATGCCAGGACATACCGACACCTATCTGAATGTGGTGAGTGTGAAACAAACAGATTATAATGGGGCCATACGGCGAATATGTAATTACCTACGATGCGATTACTTAATAGTAGATTTGTGCAAAAGCACTAGCTCATATTGAGTTACTGTATATACATCCATATATAAAAAAATTATTACAAATCGAGAACAGACATTCTGATACCGAATATAGTAAATTGTTGGCATTTGACAACTGTCCGTGGCTACTAAATTGAATATTTCAATAGAGTTATCCATTTCTAGGTACGCCACGCCTATTTCTAGCTAAGCTCCACCCCTTTTTTGCGTGTTGGAATCGATGTCTATATATACGCTGAATAATGAATTCCCAGACTTCCAATTTCAAGGTAGCTATAAAGGTAAGCTGATGATTATTTTGATCTAATTTGACTGGGTGCAACGAAAACCATGAGTCGGCCTAAATTTGAGCCGAAATTATTTCATGGTAAATAGTTTTAAATCTCACTACCTCGTAAGCGTATGCCTATACCTATCTAAACATATGGGTGACATTCTGGGGCCGAACCCATTATGAGCGATATGCCAGGACATACCGACACCTATCTGAATGTGGTGAGTGTGAACCAACCATATTATAATGGGGCCATACGGTGAATATGTAACTACCTACGATAAGATTACCTGATGGTAGAATTGTGCAAAAGCACTAGCTCATATTGAGTTATATACATCCATATATAAAAAAAATTATTACAAATCGAGAACCGACATTCTGATACCGAATATAGTGGCTACTAAATTGAATATTCCGAAATTACTACGTTGTAGAAAACTCAAGATTCATTAGCGTGTTCATATCGCTATCTAACCATATTGGGGGAAATTATGTGGCCGAACCTATTGCAGACAGATAATAGTAGGGCATTGAAAACCCGCAGATCTGCCAAAATTGAAACGAATTTACGCAATGAAATCGTATACCACGAAATTACTTCACTGTCGAATTTTTTTTAATTTCCAATGTAACTGTCGTATTCAAATCCCTCTACGTCTATGTGAGCGAAGTTCTGGAGCCGACCATATTACACACAGACAGTAGGGCACCGAAAAGCACGAAAACCCTAACATTTAAGCCAATTTTTGCCTAATAAAATTATTTCATCTAGAATTTGTTAGATTCGGAATATACCTAGTATATTAAGGCTCAAGTCTATGTAGGTGAAAGTATGGGGCTAAACATACTACAGACAATAGGGCACTGAAACTGTGAATCACCGGAGATTTAGCAAATTTTCGGTATTGTGCACTACGAAATTACTTCATGGTAAAATCTTTTTTAACCTCAATCCATTAATTCATTAGCGTATTAATATACCTATCTAACCATATTGTTGAAATTCTGTGGCCGAATTTCCTGTAGACCTTCTTAACTTAGCACATGCATAGGCCTACACTTTCGGTTGATTTCTCTATTCAACAATCTGCTACAATATTATTGACAGCAGTTTTGACTGGAAATTTGGAACATTGGTAGTCTATCAATACTGCTACATAATTGCATTGGCCCTACATGGATTTATTCCCACGGATGGATTAAAGACAAAAGGATACTACTGATAATCACACATCCATTATTCATTCGTATCCCGCGAGTTCTCTTTCGATACGAGATCGAGAAATGTATCTCGTATGTAGGGGCCTATTGAGTAGCCATTGACGTAGCGATTTCACGATCCAGTGTTGCTTTTACAGTCTGCTACGGAGATAGACTGGGTCCCTGTCTGTCTGGTATCCGAAGGTGAGTCTGTGTAACAGTCCAGTCGTTGTGATAACGTAAGAAGATGACCGGTCATTACATTAGAGGTGTAGTTTCGAAGAAGTCAAGCCTTTAATTTTAGATGGATCCATTATTGTTAGCGAACTCTGTCTACTTTTTCGCCCTCTACAATATTAGTATGCATGTTTTTCTTTTGAAATTTACCACACACATAGTACGCCTCAAGACTGTCTGCAACAAGTCTGTAATTTTTACCCTATCTCGAATGCAACACATGTGAATCATACTATAATACAATACAGGAAAGGTTAAACAGACATGGTACATCATCGTCGTCCTCATAATTTATTAACCCTGTATTACCTAAATTGAGTCAAGAATATAAAAAAATAATTTGGCTATTGAGTGCCTATTTGCAGGCCAATAGAAGACTGTTTTGAAGAGTTACTATTGGAATGACTGGCTCAATTATCGAGCCAGTCATTTCAGTGGTGAATTTTCAAAAACGATCTCTTGACCTGCAAATTAACATCCTCAAGAGCTCTGTAGAGGCCGGTTTTGGCGGCCTCCTCATGAAAGGGTTAAAATACATTAAGAGAAGATGATAGGCTTACATGGGCAGTCGTTGTCGTTGCAATACTTAATACAGGTCTATGATAGCAACAAGTAGGTGGGTAGGGTGGGGTGTGCTACCAGTCAAAGTATTAAAAAGATATTCGTATAGTTGTCTTTATCTGAGATATTGAAATTTCGGTGTTAAACATTCTAAAGGATTTTGTTAGAAAAACACACAATTCTGCCCAAGTAAGTCACATCTTGGTGGCGGTTGCTTGAAATGACTTCCATAGGCCTAACGTTAGTCAATCGGTCACTGAATCCGGATGGTATATTAATACATTAATACCGCGCTCGTGTTGGTATCGATGGATCTCTGAGCTTCTTGACTATCAATTTCCAGAAAACTATACAGGTAAGGTGTTGACTATTTTGAAACCAATTTGACTGGGTGCTGTTGCTGCTTGTGGCAGTAACATCGCCCAGTCAAATTAGTTTCAAAATATTCACCAGCATGTTTTGTAAATAGCAAAGACATATAATTCGTACAACGTGTCGGACTATTAAGCATTTAAGACAGACTAAATTGAGTCAGTCATGACGTCATGATTATGACGTCATTCTATACGTCACGTCGTTGATTATGACATCATATGACGTAATATGATCGATAGACAACAGGAAAATGTGCATTAGCAAGTGGTATTAATTATCCTCCCTCCGTCAGAGGACGAGTACATTGTATTCAGGGCAACAATCTATGATTGGCCTTGTTAAAATATGTGACCTATAAATATGGGTGGTCTCTTAATACAAGTGGTCCATATTGTGTGGGCCACGCATTACCGAGTGGTATTAGCCATGTAATGCTCACTTTTCTCATGACAATTTCAATAGAGAGATCCACTTCTAGGTATGCCACGCCTATTTCTAGCTAAGCTCCACCCCTTTTTGCGTGTTGGAATCCAAACCTTTAAAAGCACCCAGTCAAATTAGTTTCAAAATAGTCATCAGCTTATATACGCTGAATAATGAATTCCCAGACTTACAATTTCAAGGTAACTATACAGGTAAGCTGATGACTATTTTGAAACTAATTTGACTGGGTGCTTTTAAAGGTTTGCTGCCTCTGGCCGCAACAACGTCAGGTCAAATTAGTTTCAAAATATTCAGCACGATGTTGATTAAACAGTAAAGACATTCAATTCGTACACTTGCCGGACTATTCAATGTTCATGACTGAGCTCGATACGCCATATATTTGCACATTTTGGATTGTGACGTCACCCTGTATATGAAGTAATTGATTATGACGTCATATCCTTCAGTTACAGATCGAACCCAGCCATTATCATTGAAAATGACTGTTGAATAAATAGCAAAGACAACAGTTCGAACAGCGTCTAGTCAAATTAGTTTCAAAATATTCAACAGCATGTTGATTAAATAGTAAAGACGTGCAATTCGCATACTTGACTGACTATCCAATGTTCCTGTGGGAGCTAGATACGTTATACATTACACATTTTGATTGTAACGTCCAGCTACATCTGACCTAAACAATTATGACGTCATATACAGAAAAATCCATTATCATAGAAAATGTCTATGTCTAATTGCCTGTCCAAGAGACCATTGGGGTTTTTCATTTGCAATTTACTACTGAAATTATAGGATCGGTTATCCAACCAGTCATTCCAGTGGTAAACTTTCAAAACAAGTTCTCCGGTGAGTAGCTAATGCAAATGGAAATTTCTCACGAGCACCGCAAGAAGCCATTTGTGGTCAGTTTGATAGAGTTCTAAAGTGGACGTATAAGTTCCGTTGGCTGTTTATTAAAATAATTAAGCGGTCATCGCCACGCAAACTCTATTACAGTCGGACCAGAACAAATAAGAGAACTCGCCATGAATCACGTGCATGAAGATAATAATTATGAGATATCCAGCAATCTAATAATAGGGCCGTGTCTTCGCGCCGAGATTTATTAGATCTCGTATCGATGGAGATCTCGCGAGACACAGCCCCACAATCCCCTGCGCGAAATGTCCGCGCCTATAGGCAATTCTAGCCAGCAATAAATAGAAGCGTGTCCGCTGTAGCGGGCACGCAATGAGTATTACAGCTACAATGACAGAATTTGCTGTGCCGAAGCTTTACAATGTTATCACATAACGGGAAAAATTCCATTGAAACGTCTTAATTATTGAACTTACTACAGCTTGCCGGGCAATATTGATAGGCGATGAAAATTCCCAGATTTTGTGTCAAAATGTTAATTCATTTGGTGATGTCTCTGGCAATATTCACGTGAGCAAAATTATAATTGGTCAGGCAAATAGCCATTTCTTTCAGCTTTAAGCACACTCCAATTTAATGGCAATACGCAAAGATAGAGTTTGCGAGACAAAACCCATCTCATGCCGAATTTTACCAAAGGAGGATAACATATTCTCAGATCGTATCTTAGATGAATAATCTTTGTCATATATTCCAGCCTTTTGAACCTCTTGTCCGATACTAACATCCATTATATCATATTAATCCCGAGGTCGCCAGCTATTTAGAGATCCTAGAATCATTGGAATCGATTCAGCGGTTCGTTTGCTATTATCATTTATGTATACTTCCTTAAAATATGTACCCGTATCCCTAGGCCTCGCGCCTCCAGCCATAGCAATAGCGGTGGTGCGGGGCTAACGTCGCTAGACGCGATAAAATGGCAACGCCGAGATATGCGAAAACTTGTCAATTTTACCGACTTTATCTAGCGATAGTTGGTTCCGCTATTTCTATTTGGTTATTATTCTGGCGCAATTTCATTAAACATGTAATAATCTTTCAAATAAAGCATAATTCTTATCATCCCGGAATTGCCCCTTAACGCTTGAATTTTTTTTTTTAATTTCAATTTTTCCCCAGAAAATGTCCATTTGCAGACCAAACGAAGACTATTTTTGAAGACTTACCACTGAAATGACTGGCTTGGTTATTGAGAGAGTCATTCCAGTGGTAAATTAAAAAAAACCAGTCTTCTCTTGGTTTGCAAATGAACATTTCTTAAGACCACTTCAAAAGCTGTTTTGGGCTGAAATGAGTGTTTAAGGGTTAATACATGAAATACGCTTATCCCACAATGCATCCTGATTCCATACAGCTAGTTCCGTTACTGTATATGATTTCGGATGGGCGTGTCTTCAGCCGGACTTGGAACTTACTAAGAACTAATCCATGATGAAGGATCGCTCCCGCTCACTACCAGAAACCTTAAAGTGTTGCTGCAACAACATCGCCGGTGTTTAGATGAACCGAAGTAGCTACAGTCGCTCGCCTTGTCTGACTGATGGTAAATAGAGGATATTTATTCTGACTGCTGGGCCTGATCCGACTCGTCTAAGATTCCTAGTAAGGACTGGGTGTTCCTCCAAGCTCGCGTTAGATTCCTAAATACTAAAAACCTCGGGTCTTACATAAACGTAAGATTAAGAACTTTATTTTACACTATAATACAATGAATGGCTTTGAGCAAGATCGCTCTACAGAGAATACTTTAGTACAATCAGCTTGTATATAAAAATATCAATTCTAGACTTACTCCTTTCCTAATCCTAACCTACCCCAGGCTTCATTAGGCAGCGCCATAGCTTGGAACTTACAATCCTAAGAGCGGATGAGCTGGTGAACCGGATGGTTTGGGTCGATTAACCCGATTGATTGTTTCTGAGAGAAGTGCCATCTTTTATAGTTACAGATTATGACTTTTCAGTTTTCTGGTCATTTCCCAGAAATGCACAATTTCTCTCACAACATGTTCCTATGATTCTTCTAGGAACCTGATAAGCACACTTTGATTGGTCAAATAATAAATTCACCAAGCACCTTCCGCTTATCCCTTCCCAGAAGTTCTGACCTGATAACAAATTGGTCTTTTCAACCAATCAGCGATTCCTCCCTCGCTTGCTATGGAAGATAACTTATTCAGTATAATTCTTTATTGCAGAGTCTGATTGATCTTGATTGGTTATGACGTCATCCTAACCAATCATTCTCTGCCCAATGCTTCCTAGAAGATTGTACCTCGCATAGTCAAAGCAGTGGGGACCGGTTCTGATTTGATGTGATCTGTAAGCTAACTAACACCATTATGATATGCCGTGTTGTTGCATACCAGAAAATGAGTGGCATATAGTTTATCAATAAATTCCGATTCTGTTATGAATTCTTATAAAACACTCCAATGTCCATGTCCTGTCCATTACGTACTAATGGAGAAGCCTCAGGAATTCTGGATGATTCATTACCAGATGGTGTTGTTCTGGCCACGATCAAATACCAGTTTGCTTACGTCATCAACTGTGTCGGTTAGTCACATTCAATTTATCTCATAATTCATGATCCCAACACTAGCCACTAAACATTAATTACTTCCAAAACTACAACTATCAACAACTGCTGAATATAATAAAAGTAGTTATCTGTTAAGCAGTAACAACCGTTAACTAAATCATTCTTAAATACACATCAACCCAGAACCATAGAATCATTTCAAATTAAATCCTCCTATTTCAATCATCATCATATTAATCTCATCTGCTGGTTACGCAATGCTATAAACAGCATCCTTATCCATTTAACATTAGTACACTTCATTAGATATAAAGAGACGACCTGGCTGGCTCGACTTTCCACCTGTCCCAATGATTGACACATATTTATAAATAACAGGTGGTCCACTCTGCCATGTACTTGGATGACTATTACTCATCCTAACTTTCCAACTTTGAATTGTACGTATATATATATATGTATATATATATATATATATATATATATATATATATATATATATATATATATATATATATATATATATATATATATATATATATATATATATATATATATATATATATATATATATATATATATATAAATATATATATATATATATATATATATATATATATATATATATATATATATATATATATATATATATATATATATATATATATATATATATATATATATATAAATATATATATATCTTTAGCTCACCTGGACTTTTAGCTCACCTGGTATTTTCAAAACCTAATTTCCTTTTGGGTCTTTCATGGATTATAAGACATCCCGTGGGGTCATGACTTCCCATGTGACAATCCCATATTTACACAAGCCCACCAACCAAAGTTAATTAACCATCTCTTAAGCGCTTAAGAGAGCGTTAATTAACTCGTTGTACACTATCAACAACCAAAACACTCCTATGCCAGGGCTAATCGAGATGACACGCATCATACGTACATAACACAATAATCAATCAAATCATAGACGAATTATCAAATAACAGTACAGTAATAAATTGAAACAAAAAGAACAATAAACAGTAATCCAATCGAATAAAAGAAAAGCAGTACGATAACAATCAAACAGAATAAACAATATTACAATATTACAATAACTAAATCAAAAGAAAACAGTATACAGTGATAAATCAATAAAACAATCATGATCGAACAATACCTAATATACAGATTGTCCACCTTGATAAATCAAAAAGAAATAAATCAACAATGTTCAAATTGAATATTGTGACACAGAGAGATCTGGAACTTATTCTATATCCACCATCTCCATGCCCCTCTGGTCTGCCATAGGTGACGTCGTGCCATTGATATCGGTTAGCTGGCCCCTGGCATTAGGCGGCGTCGCTGGTCGGTGTGACCGATGTGTCCAGACTGATCTGACCCACGGAGTCCATTCCGTGGGTGGTTTTCATGAAGGGCACCTCCACACACGGTAAAAGACTCCACACTTATGTAATATAAACATTAGCACAATGAGTGCAATGGCAGAAGACAGCAAATATAACAACACAGATTTTGTACCGATGCTCTCGATAATCATTGTATCGATTTCAGACAATGGTGCTAAAGGAACATACTTTGTTTTCTGCACACAGATTTTGTACCGATGCTCTCGATAATCACTGTATCGATTTCAGACAATGGTTCTAAAGGAACATACTTTGTTTTCTGCAAATGGTTCCATTTCTCCACCTTCAAGTGGTTAACTATTGAAGATTGATTGAGGATACCAGCCACATCCAATCTCGGCACATCACTGGCTAAGCCAATATGAGCATACGTCTGTTTGTACGTCCGTATGGGTCCAAATTTCCATCCAGCACCACTATAATCACATTTATTCGACATCAATGTGCACACTCCATTCATCAACTCACAACATTCAGTCAACTTCCCTCCACAGTGTACCTCCACACGTTCACCAAACGTTTGCAGTACCACTCCACTCCCTTTATGTGCAAACAGCTTACTAGCAGTATCATTGGATTGTGACAGCTTAACAGTGCACTTACTATCAGTCAAGTTTGTCAGTAAACTCACAATGCATGGCACATGAGTCCTATTGACTCGTAATTGTTCATGATACACACGAGGATCAACTCCTTGGCATTCTGATGAAGTAAAGCACCAACCAGTCTTAGTGTCCAAACCGATGCTGGTTCGGGCAATTATCACCTGCATGTAATGTCCTACTATACTCAAAGGTTTGGGCCATGAATGCATGCCGTATTCAATGTAATTTCCACCATCGACTATCAGAGACTAGTGGTAAAGTAGCAACATAGTGTAACTGTGAATCTCCACAATGGAGAAATAATAACGTTCTGGTAAAACCACTGATATGGTTTAATCAACTCAAATCCTACACCAATTTGACCTGCGTCCTCTTTTAAATCTGCTGGACTAATCAACTCTTCTGTCAATCTACCAAGTTCAAGTGAAGCAGTCTGCCTATGAAACTACACAGTTAATTTTTGGTAACTGTACACAACGTTTTCGGCTGAATCGTTTATATGTCCTAAGTGTACTAGTGCATATAAATCTGCTTGGTGTGATGCTTGTTGATTAAGTATCTTACTAACGTTTGTGGTCAAGCTGACCAATGCATCTGTAACTTCATTGATTCTGTTAGTTTTAACGTTAATCTCCTCGAAAGCATGTTTCACATGAGATGATAATTCATTAGAAAAGTGAACTAATCTATTCATATTCTTCATAGCTAGCTTAACAACTTTCTTTAGGGATTCAATGTCCCCAGAATTCGGTACTCCAAATAGAGATGATGCAATGTCACCGACAAAATTAAATAGACCTCGCTTTTATCATCTACTAATGCTGTTCAACATTGTTCACTGAGTTGTTACAGCAATCTTCTTTATAATACTGGTTCGATGTTGAAGTCCAAAAATGTCATTATTACTAAGTGATGTTTTGTTGCCTATGTCGGCAACAAGAACACGGATATTGTCTAACTTATTAACAAAATTAGGTGGTCAGTATGGATGGTTTATTGATACTACCACAGTCCATTCGGCTCTTACTTCTGAGATCTGTTGATGATCTGTGATCATCACACCATTTTGCAATTCATGAATATTCAAATTTTCACAATGTTCAAAAATGCTATTAATGAAGATCAACACAAGACTAAAGCGTAAAATATGCATGACGATTAACTGGTAGAGTATAACGTTACTTTGAGAGTATTACCAAATGATTAACAAATCATTTCACTGTGTCGACTTATAATGGCTTCAATATGCCTAACAAAATCAGTAAATCTTGACCAACCAAATGCATCTATCCTGGTGCACTTACTGGTTGACTCATCATAAGAGTTATGACTATGCTTGCACAGATCATAGGAGTGCGTAGATGGTGACACATCCATTGGTTCACTGGCAGGCTCAGGCACAGGTTCTGATGTGTCCATTGGTGAGTCATAATTAGGATCATTACTCACACTGGGTTGATCGATATCCATGTCAACTTTGGTATGTACATCTGGTACCTTTTCAGGTATTGGTCGTATCCCAGGAACTATCTTCTTGGTTGGCATAGATTCAGGTAGTGGTGATAACCTCGGAACAAGTCTTAACTTAGTTCCTTTCACCGGATTCCTAATAGGGCGTGGTCTCACCTTGTCCCAACACATCTCTGAGTAGACTATGCATAATTTTGAGATATTCAAAACACGAACCTTCCCAAATCTCTGATGTCGAACATGAGCCACAGGTCCATTCATTTTGAAAATCTTCTACTCAGGGTCACTGTGCAGAGGCAAAGGCCAGAAGAAAGCTAAGCATCATGAGGAAGCTGGCAGGAACAAAGTGGGGTGCCAATGAAAGGATTCTCAAGATCATCTACCTAGGTGCCGTACGACTACACCTTGAGTATGGATCTAGCTCATGGATGACAGCAGCTAAATCTCATCAACAGAACCTCGACAGAGTACAAAACCAGGCACTGCGCATCATCACTGGTGGAATGAGATCAACACCAATAGAAAAAATGGAGCAGACAGCAGGCATCCCCCCCCCCCCCCCCACTTAGTAAAGGAAGGGAATGCAAAGCACTGATCCAGGCTGCTAAGTTCAAATCGTTCAACAACCACCCAATGAAGATCAGGCAAGCACAGCTGTCATCAGGAAGACTTAAAAGATCAGGTTTTGTGAAAGAGACAAAAGCACTTCAAGGGAAACACCAAGAAATGTTGCCAGCACAAGTAGAAGACCCAAACCACACCCTTGATCCTCCACCCTGGGAAAACAAACTAGAGAGCATAGCTATTCGCATCACAGTACCTCATCTCACAACCAAAGATGAACACAGTGATGTGAGCAAGAAGGCCCTGACCCTAGCCATGCCCGAAGAAATGTACCCTCAGGAGACATGGATAAGGATCTACACAGATGGATCAGCCAAAATGCAATTAGGAGCGGAGGTGCCGGACTGCACATACAGTATCCAAACGGACAACATGAGTCAGCTGCAATACCGACGGGCAAACACTGCACAAACTACAGAGCTGAAGTCAAAGCACTGGTTCATGCAGCTAATACCATCAGCAGAACAGCAGACCCTATTGCACAGATTGTCTTTTTATCTGATGCCCGCTTCGTCCTTGAGGCTATCACCAAAGGTAAGCTGCCACAACTTGAAGAAGCACTACAAACCATCAAATGCTTTCGGATAGCATTGCAGTGGATCCCCTCACACTGTGGAGTCCAAGGAAATGAGGAAGCAGACAAGATGGCAAAGGTGGGTGCAGAAGAGAATCAGACAGAAAACATGGTTACGCATACAGAGATGAAGACTATCATCAAGTCACTCTATAGAACACCTCAATCAGAAGATGCCTACCATCATCTCTCGAGGCCAGAGCAAGTGACCATTTTACGTCTCAGAACTTGACATAACAGACTAAACCAACACATGTACAGGCGGTTCCACCTTACGACATCGCCCGCTTGTCCTTGTGGAGAAGCAGAACAGACCACAGAGCACATACTTCAATGTTGCAGTACGTATCAGCTGCTGAGAGAAGAGATCTGGCCTTTGTCAACCTCCTTTCTTGAAAAGCTGTATGGGCCTGTGGAAGAACTGCAGAAAACCACAGGTTTCATATTGAGAACGGCTCTTCAAGTGTGATACCAGTGATCGAAAAGAAGAAAAAGAAGACTGCGAGAGGTTAACTTCATTCTCTCCTCAGCTTTTACAACCACTGCGTCACCGACTTGGTATTCACCAGCATTAGTACATTTGTCAATTTGTTCACGGTGATGTTCTCGTGACGTGACTGTCTTGTTGCATGCATGCAATAAGGCATTGTTAAGACATGTAAGTCTTTCACCTAAGTCATGTGCAGCATTGAGTGGAATTGCTAATGGAAGTCTCGCTTGTCGACCATACGTCAGATAGAATGGGGTATATCCAGTCGTGGCATGGCGAGTGTAGCAGTACACTGTTAAAGCTGCACCCAACTCATCTTCCCATGCTCAAGACTCATTATTAACACTTTTCTGGATCAAATCCTTTAACATTCTGTTGAATCTTTCAGTCCATCCGTTTGTCTGAGGATGATATGAACTTGTTCTTCAGTGATCAATACCATGCTCAGCATACCTCTGCTCAAGTGAGTTCGAACAAAACTCCTTTCCTTGATCAGTAATGAGGATTTCTGGTATGCCGTGAGGAGCAATGTATTCATTAAAGAACTTATCCTCGACATTCTGCACTGTCTTAGTGGGAATTGGATAGGCCTCCACCCACGCAGAACAATGATCCACAATCATCATTAAGTAGACGTTGCCTTTATTGGATTCTAATAGTAGACCTATTAAATCCATTCCAATTATCTGACCAGGATAATTGGCCATAAGCATTTCAATATACCTGGGTCGGGTCATGACAAGTCGATTGACCTGGCAGGTCATACACCTATCTAACATATATACCACATCCTTCCTCAAGGATGGCCAAACAAAGGAATCTCTTACCATTCCTATAGTCTTCTTTAAACCTTGGTGACCGACTCGTTCATGGGCCTTCCTGAGCACTTGCTCACATAATTTGCTGGGTAAAAATATTCTCGGGTACTCAGCATCCAATGCTGAGGGTGGGATTAATGAATACAAAATAGCATTATTAACCATGTACTCCTCCGCCATGTTCTTGAACAACTCCAGGAATTCCTTGGTCTGTTCGCTACACAGATCTGTATAGGGTACGTCATATACCTGCAGAGGAACATGAGGTAATACACCCTCTTCCACCTCTGGTATGACATAGTCGCCAGTATCCAATGTAGCAACTTGGTTAGGTCGACATAGTCTCGGCAACATATTTGCACGAATGTTCTTCGAACGTTGGATATATTCAATTTTACACCCATACTCGGCAATTAAAACTGCTCAGCACTGCACCTTCGTATTCTTAACCTCGCCCACAAACAAACTCTTCAGAGGTTTGTGGTTGGTATACACAGTGAACTCAGTGCCAAATAGATAGGGACAGAGCTTCTTCAACACATATATGACCGCGTAAGCTTCCTTTTATATTACAGGCCAGTTTAATTGACTTTTGTTCAGAGTTGAGCTGACATACTGAATTACGCGTTCAATGCCGTTATCATCTACGTGCACTAAAATCACACCTATCGCATAGCTTGATGCGTCCGTATACAGTTTATATGGTCTATTAAAATCTGAATATGTGAGAACCATCTCACTACACAGCAAGTTCTTCAATTTCTCAAACACTTGCTTTTCTTCTTTTCCCAACGCAAATCTTTTATGTTTCTTAGTTAATTCTATTAAAGGGTTAGCAATTTCGGCATAACCTTTCACACAAGATCGATAATAGCCGGTAGCTCAGAGAAAACTTCTGACTTCACCCACATCATAGGGGGGGGGGGGGGGTGGGGTGTCATTTCTCTTATGACCGTAACATTTTGACTCTGAGGAGCTACTCCTTGACTCAAAATGTGATAGCCCAGTAAGTTTACAGACTCACTTGCAAATTCACACTTCTTTCTTTTTAATTGGAGATTATACTCCTGAATTTTGCTCATCGCACGACGTAAATGACGTGCATGTTCAGTCGGATTTCTTGAAAATACGACTACGTCATCAACAAAAACATGAAAGAATTCCACTACAAAATCACGAAAATGTCGTTCATTGCACGTTGAAAAACTGCACCTTAGTTGCAAAAACCAAAAGGCATACAAGTCCATTCGAAAATACCTTCACTGCAGACAAACGCCGTCTTCTCAATGTCTTGACTAGCCATGAGTAGCTGCCAATAGCCAGACTTCAAGTCCATTGTAGAAAATAGCGTTCAATTTCCTAAAATCTACACAAAAACGTGTATCACCGTCTTTATTGGGTACTAAGGTGATAGGTGATACCCAAGGTGATGATGATGGTCTTATGACACCTGCTTCTAACATTTCCTTGACCTGATTTTTTACCAAATATGCCTTCGCTAAAGGTGCTTTCTGTCGAATGGGAAGGTGGTCTCCCGTCGGAATTGTACACTGTACCTGGGGCATATGTCCAAGGGTATTGGGATGAGCCGTATCGAAATTATTGGCAAAATCACTTGGTACATTTTCAATAACTGCATATCCAGTCATTTCCTTGCAACTAGCATATACGTAAACATTTTGAGACCTAAAGGGTATCTTGAATGGGTATTTCCTTCCAAACCATACCGCTTCCCTTGTCCCATAATCAATTCTTGCTTTTCCCATATGCAAAGCATTCACACCAATCAAAAAAATTCACGCCTCATGCATTTCCCAACCATACTTGGAATCGGCCTGGCATTTAAAAATTTTATCTGAGTTTCTCTTAATATGTTTATTGGCGAACCATTTACGGGTAACAAAGTACTAGCCTTTCTTAATGGACGAGCATTTAAGATGCTAATCCATATATCCTTTCTAACAAGGGAGGTACTAGCACCCATATCAATTAGAGCATCTAGGTACTTACCCCCGTTGCTCTCTTGACCATTCACTTCCACTCCTAATCAGATAAGGAACCTATTGCTCACTGGCTCCCTCCGTACATGTTTAACGAGCGGCATCACACATCAATGGCTTCGGCGTATGATCGACATCGGGTCTCCCCTGACGAGACTCCTCCGATGCCATATGAATAATGGCCATACTCGTCAGTGCATTCATCGGTTAGAATAAAACTGTCCAGATCTACATAGTCACAATCGCGGTTCACGTCGTTATGAATGACTTTCCTCATGTTTCGTGAATACGCACGAGGAGTAGTGTTTCATTCAGAACTGAATGATGCACACTCATCATAATCATACCGAGCTGATGATCGCTGGTCGTATCTTTAATGGTCTACCTCATCAGCTTCCATAGGTTCGTCACAATAACCAGAGTTATCAGGCTGATGTGGTCATTTCATCGCCTGTCATGGCGACTAATTCAATGGACACTGTGCTTGCATATGTCCAATTTTCTGACATTTAAAACATGTCACAACACACTATGGTGGACTAGGTGCGGTGGGTGCTGAATAGCAATCGGAGGCCATGTGGCCTAATTTCCCAATTAATCAGTTGTGTGGCTTGTGGTATTCGCTGAGCCCATTGTTGTTGTTGCCCTCCATTTCGTGGTGGTTGTTGTGGAGCTTGACAATCTCTCTTTAGCTGTCCCTTTCTGCCACAGTTGTAACATATTGGTTGGCTCTCGTTTCTTTTAAGCGGCTTTGGGTGCGGCTCTCTTCTGTTGCTGTTGCTTCGGCTGGGGTGCCGGTATAGACTGTAGACTTTCAATGACAGAGCAAACTCTCTCTATCATTTTGCTTTGTTGGGAAATCTGAGTCTTCATCTTTCCGAACAATTCTCTAGATGTCCTTGCCTTCCTTGAAATCGATGACATCGACTTCCATTTCTTCTTCCCAATGTGTGGGAATATTCATCGCCTGCAACAAATCATTGCAGCACTCTTCTTCCTCCATCAATTTCATCGCCTCTTCACAGGTCTTAGCCTTCTTTCATACTATCCTCCTCCCCATACCCTAGTCATACAGAGATCTGATGTATGCCGACAACACTATTCATGACATGTCATCATTAACTGTCGGGTATGCTCTTCTTGCTTGCTCCTTGAAATGGCGATTACAAGCAATGATGGTCTTGCTTGACCATTGTTTCATGGCATCAAGATCATATTTCAATCTCTCCTTCTCATTTGCTGATACAGAGTTGAGAGGATAGAGATCTTTTCCTGAAATGAATTGGTCGAGTGCTTTACATAATGCTCCTCATGATGCTCTCGTCATCACGTAGATAGGGATGCCTGTCAACGTGCCATGCGCTGCTTGGATGACTCGGCCAGTTTCATCCAAAAACTGATGCACTGCCTCAGGAATCAAACCATCGCATGGCTTGACTCGCTGCATCAATTCACATGCCTCCTGACGGTGCACGCCCTCTGATTCTCTCCGATCCTCTTCCTTGGCTATTTTCATTCCAACCACGGCCATCACATCTAGGGAAGCCTGTGATTGTATGAGCGGTCATTATTGTAGATTTCTTATCAAAATTACTTTATAAAAAGGTCCTGAATTATTCGTAGTATAACTGGACTGCGATTCTTTTTAAACGGGGTTGTTCCTCACACCTAACATCAGTAGTGATGCAAATAACACCATTTTCCCGATATTCACGATGTTGCACTACCTTTGGATTGGTTGACAATTTGGAAAAGAGGTAACACGATTGTTCAAATCTGTTAATACGGAAATGAGTTCTTTCTTGGTTGGATTGTTCATAATTTAAAAGTACTAACAATTTTTTCACTGATTTGCATGCCTGTGTGGAATATATAGTCCACACGAAATTTGAAAACGAATCTAACATCCTGGCCTGCTCACCATTGAAGATCTCGGATGGGCGTTTCTTCAACCGGACATGGAACTTACTAAGGACTAATCGATGATGAAGGATCACTCCCGCTCATTACCAGAAACCTTAAAGTGTTGCTGCAACAATGTCGCCGGTGATGAGATGAAGCGAAGTAGCTGCAGTCGGTCGCCTCGTCTGACTGATGGTAAATATACGATATTTATTCTGACTGCTGGGCCTGATCTGACTAGTCTAAGATTCCTAGTAAGGACTGGGTGTTTCTCCCAGCTTGCAATAGATTCCTAAATACTAACAAACTCGGGTCGTACATAAACGTAAGATTAAGAACTTTATTTTACACTATAATACAATGAATGGCTTTAAGCAAGATCGCTCTACAGAGAATACTTTAGTACAATTGGCGTGTACATAAAACTATCAAATCTTATTCCTATCCTAATCCTAACCTACCTCAGGCTTCGTTAGGCAGCGCCATAGCTTGGAACTTACAATCCTAAGAGCGGATGAGCTGGTGAACCGGATGGTTTGGGTCGAGTAACCTGATTGATTGTTTCTGAGAGAAGTACCATCTTTTATAGTTACAGATTATGACTTTTCAGTGTTCTGGTCATTTCTCAGAAATGCACAACTTCTCTCACAAAATGTTCTTATGATTCCTTTAGGAACCCGATAAGCACTTTGATTGGCCAAATAATAAAGTCACCAATTAACTTCCGCTTATCCCTTCCCAGAAGTTCTGACCTGATAACTAATTGGTCTTTTCAACTAATCAGCGATTCCTCCCTCACTTGCTATGGAAGATAATTTATTCTGTGTAATTCTTTATTGCAGAGCCTGATTAATTTTGATTGGTTATGACGTCATCCTAACCAATCATACTCTGCCCAATCCTTTCTAGAAGATTGTACCTCACATAGTCAAAACAGCGGGGACCAGCTTTGGTTTGATGTGATATGTCAGCTAACTAACAACATAATGGTATGCCGTGTTGTTGCATACCACAAAATGAGTGGCATATAGTTTATCAATAAATTCCGATTCTGTTATGAATTCTTATAAAACACTCCAATGTCCATGTCATGTCCATTGCGTACTAAAAGAGAAGCCTCGGGAATTCTAGGGTGCTAGGCACACATGCTGGATGATTCATTACCAGATGGTGTTGTTCTAGACCACGATCAAATACCAGTTTGCTTACGTCATCAACTGTGTCAGTTAGTCACGTTCAATTTATCTCATAATTCACGATCCCAACACTAGCCACTAAACATTCATTACTTCCAAAACTACAACTATCAACAACTTCTGAATATAAGAAAAGTAGTTATCTGTTAAGCAGCAACAACCTTTAACTAAATCATTCTTAAATACGCATCAACTCAGGACTATAGAATCATTTCAAATTAAGTCCTCCTATTTCCATCATAATCATATTAATCTCATCTGCTGGTTACGTAATGCTATAAACAACATCCCTATCCATTTAACATTAGTACACTTCATTAGCTATAAAGAGATAACCTGGCTGGATCGACTTTCCACCGTCCCAATGATTGACACATATTTATAAATAACAGGTGGTCGACTCAGCCATGTACTTGGATGACTATTACTCATCCTAACTTTCCAACTTTGAATTGTACGTATATATATATATATATATATATATATATATATATATATATATATATATATATATATATATATATATATATATATCATTGATGCAATACTGTAGCATCCATCTTTAGCTCACCTGGACCTTTAGCTCACCTGGTATTTTCAAAACTGAATTTCGTTTTTGGGTCTTACATGAATTATAAGACATCTCACAGGGTCATGACTTCCCACGTGACAATCCCATATTTACAAGATGTTTGCTGTTTAAATAATTTACTATTGAGTCCGATGCATAAATTGACATTCATTTATATTATCCTGAAACTAGTTCAGATTAAGATAGTTCTTATATAGGCTGTAGTGTATGCCCAAAGGTACCCACCCAGTAAATTAGAAGTCAATAAATAGCTCTAAAAATATAACAAGACCTTTAACCAAAGTAAAATCTTTCCCCATTGTGTCAAATACTTTAGAAAATGTAGTTTTTCATCAAATCAATTTCGTTTTCCCATTGCAGATGCTAGATGCCCACAGGATCATGTCTGACAAGGTTGATTTAAATCTGTCCACAAACTAACTTAATATGCCACGATGGTGGGCGACGCACAGACGGGTAGAAGGACAACTGATTTGACAGAAAAAGGGAAACCAGGCCTGGGTGTGGCAGTGTGATCGGCATAGGTCAGTTGACTGAGACGTCAGTTGAGCTAAAGTTATTTGCGTGTACCACGATGACTGCTGCGTATTGAAATTGATAATGATGCGAAATTTAATAATAACACCACACCCAAAACATCTACTTTGACAAACACATTGACCATCTGAATGCCACTCCCGTATCTGAAGTCATAGTCAAAATACGTCACTTGTTAGGTGACGTCACAATCAAATAATGCAGGCCCGTCATGAAAGTGGCACAAGCGACTGAATTGTATGTCTTTGTTGAAGTATTGCCGTCATTATAAATGGAGGATTCCAGGTTCTCAGTAAATCATAGGACGTCATAATCAACTACGTGACGTGTATGATGACCTCATAATCAATTACGCTATGAACGACGTAGCTAACTTCCCCGCGAACGCATAATTGATGACAGACTAACCGTTGGTGTACGAATTGTATGTCTTTACTATTTAATAAAAATGCTGTTGAATATTTTGTATCTAATTTGACTGGCAGGATATCGGCAGTAAAAGCACGCAGTCCAATTAGTTTCAAAATATTCAACAGCTTACCTGTATAGTTTTTGGGAAATTGATAGTCAAGGAGCACAGTGATCGATCGATCCCAACACGGGTGAGATGTGGGTGGGGATTAGCTAGAGCTGGGCGGAGCATAGCTAAACCTGGATTCCTCAATTACGTTGCCGTCACAATCGTAATTGACAGACAACATTCCGTCATGAAGCGGTGGAAATCAATGAAGTGAACGAATGTAATGTCTTTGATGGATTTACTATGTAATAAATATTCTGTTGAATAATTTGAAACTAATTTGACTGGACGCTGTTGCTATCTTGGCTCGTCATTTGCGAGTTTGACTCAATTCTTTGTCAGTGTATGCTACTGCTCATACGTGCCTACCTGGCCAGGATAATGTCAGTATATGTGTGAACCCTGCTATTTCACTGTTGCTCTGGCATCTGTTCAAGAACATTCGACACGATGAGACCCATTCTCAAAACTAACCCAGTTAACGCAGCTTAATGGGTCGATGCTGGGCCGATACCGGCCAATACTTTCGGTATCGGCCCGGTATCGGCCTAGTATCGGCCCAGTAAGCTGCGTTTTCATGGAAGTATGCTACTAGAGAAGTTGTATGCAGATGTTGTTGATGTCATTGATGGAGAAAAGAGTCCCCTTGATAAACTGCTTCCGATATCCACAAAACATGTCAAAGCCTCACACATCTCCTGAATCAAGCCAAATCCAAGTTCACACACAGACATACTATATACCTGCCCAACACAAAGGACTGATGAAGGTACAGTGTCCGGGTGCGATCATAATCCTGGCTCAATCCTCTGTAATTCAACTGACATTGCAAATCGTTACGGATCAGGAAGCATTGTTTTCCAGCCCTTATGAAGCAGCTGTGAAAAATTGACCTTTCCAGTTTATCCATCCATCATGTGACGTCATAATCAACGACATGACCTGCATTATGAATGACGTTGATAAGTCCGCCACGAACGCATTAATAAACATGCCGTTGAATATTTTGAAACTAATTTGAATGGGCGCTTTTGCGGCCATAGGCACCACCCAGTCAAATTAGTTTCAATATATTTAACAGCGTACATGTATAGCTTTCTGGAAATTGATAGTCAGAGAGTTCAGGGATCAATTGATCCCAGCACGGGCGAAGCGTGGGTGGGGCTTACCTGGAGATGGGCGTGCCATAGCTAAAACGAGAAAGCTCCATTCCCGCGAAAGTCTTTATGTATCTATACGAGGCTGCACGTGGTTCAATAATGCTCTATAAATGCAGGTTTAGAAGCTCTAAAGTCCCTCTTGGATAGACTCGGTGCTTGTCATTGTAAACCCTTGTGACCCATGTCGAATCTCGCATCTCACACAGCTTAAGGACACTCGTTCGTTCGTTCGTTCGTTCATTCCTTGGTTGGTTGGCTGGTTGGTTGGTTTGTTGGTTGGTTGGCTCGTTCGTTGGTCGATCGGGCGGTTGGTTGGTTGGTTGGTTGGTTGGTTGGTTGGTTGGTCGGTCTGTCTGTGTCGGTCAGTTGGTCAGTCTGTCAGTCAGTCAGTCAGTCAGTCAGTCAGTCAGTCAGTCAGTCAGTCAGTCAGTCAGTTTATCGGGCATTCCCGGTCGGTCGGTCAGTTGATCAGTCGGTTGGTCTGTCTGTATCGGTCAGTCGGTCGGTCGGTCAGACGGTCTGTCTGTGTCGGTCAGTTGGTCAGTCAGTCAGTTAGTCAGTCAGTCAGTTTATTGGGCATTCTCGGTCGGTCGGTCGGTCAGTTGATCAGTCGGTTGGTCGGTCGGTCGGTCAGTCTGTCGGCTGGTCGGTCAGTTCGTTCTATTTGTTTGTTGTTCATTCTAGGTTCTGACTCAGCCAGTCATTTTTCCATCCAGCAAATATTTATTTTTTTATTTTTTTATTTATTTATTTATTTCTATGTTTGGTCATGTATTATGTATATGTGCGTCTTTCTCATAGGTATCGCAAACACTAACTTTCACTCTTCTCATCCTAAGTTCGATCCCTCAAATCTGTTATGGATAGTGACTGATGAAACGTCCGTCTCTTGAGGCCATAGCTGTCAGCAATAAATACGGGCTGTTTACTCTGAATTTGCCGGAAAATCTGACATAGAATTTATCAAATAGCTAGACAGCGCTCTGTCTGTGTTGTGACCGACACGATGACCAATGGCTATTTGCTTATTTTCACCCCGGACACAGGTTATACGATACGCGCGCGGTGAGGGATGAGTGGTGTGTAAGATGGGAAACGGGAACATAACGGCTATCCAATCAATCTTGCACGTAGTCCACTCTTGGTCAGTGTGTTCGCCTGGAAGCGAGTAAATCCTTTTCCTGTGTAAGAACAGCGGTGCTAAATCCGGACAGTCCGACGATATGACCCAGACAATTGACCCGAGGCATGTCTGGATTTTATCCTGCACTGCGCTGACTGACAGCTGCACTCGCGCAGCAGTGATGACGTCTGCGGTCATTCAGTGAGATGCGGTGGTGGACGTAGGTGGCGGTGCTGAGCAGGGCATACGTGAGAATATAACTCAGCCCGATTAGGACACATTCATGCACGTCTAAAGAAGACAATTCAACCTGTCTATAACATACGTTTACTTTTGGGACCAATATATGGTGGTTCTTAGACAGGTGGTCATGAATCGCCATTTGATAGGTTGCTACTCTTAGACCCACTTACTGAATCCTTTAAAAACGATTGACTGAACGTTGTTGCTGGCCTAGGCCTTATAGACAGTAGTGATTTTCAGTCAAATTTGAAGAATACTCAACGAAGTCCACATAGATCACGCCTGAAATCATGCCATATGGTAATAACAACTAATAGACCTTTCTACATTATCCATCCATCATATGACGTCATGATTAACTACGTGACGTATAGAATCACATCATAATCAATGACGCCATGATGACATCATGAATGACGTAGATAAATACGTCACGAACGCATAGTTGAAGACGGACTATGCGCTGTTGTACGAATTGAACGTCTACTATTTAATAAATATTCTGTTGAATATTTTGAAACTAAATTGACTGGGCGCTGATGCTGCCATAGGTAGCAACAGCACCCCGTCAAATTAGTTGCAAAAATATTTAACAGCTTTCCTGTATAGTTTTCAGGAAATTGATAGTTAGCGCATTCGGGAATCGATCAATCCCAACACGGCAAAGTGTGGGTGGAGCTTAGCTAGAGGTGGGCGGGGGATGGCTACAATTGGAAAGGTCTATTAACCGCTTCATGGCGAAGACGGGCAAACATGGTTTCTGTAGTTGTTTTGAGGAATTCCTATTTGCAGACGAAGAATATTAAACGAAATATACCACTGGAATAAGTGGCTCGGTAAATCTTTAAAAATAGTCTTCTCTTAGCCTGCAAATGGACATTCAATGAGCAAATATTTTGATTTTCTTGACCAAATTTGGCCACTAAAGGGTTTAATTAAACATCGTATGACAAATGATACGCATTCCATATAATAAGCATCAACTTTCTGTTATAACAATTAGTTATCGCACGTGGCTGACATGCGTTTATAATTAACGTACGCACAATCCAACGTGCTCACGCACACCTTACGGCGCTCTAAGCACATATTGGAATATGTAAATGAACTAAGGGATATAGTGTGGATCGTCTATATGCGCAAAAACATGGAAATGAACAGTTCAATGGGAGAGTTGTCGAGTGAAAACTATAAAAAAACAAGTACACATATTGATGCAAGTCATCAATGGTAAATAGCGTGGCCGGAGGTTATTATAATTCTGAGAATAAACTCAACTGTTTCATGAAAAAATGAAGTTATATAAAGGCATACAAGCCACTTATGACAAAAATATACGCGGACAATAAACACAAAAGAAGGATTATTTCTTGCAAAAAGATATGGGCAGTATTAGCTATGGGCTAGGAAAAGCAGCTTATATTTTTGGTCAGTCCAACAATTTTTCCATCCATCCTTTTTCTCCAGGCCAAACTCCTTAACAGAGAGAGGAACAGACAAAATTAAGAGCAGCCAGTGATGAGAAAATTGCACTACTGCATCAACAGAGCGTAACAGATCAAATTTGGGTCATTAGGTATCAACAACTTGTAAAGATAAATAAATCAACAGAACTGGCAACCCAGTCAGTAGAAAATCAGCGCAAGAAGCAGTACAGACCCTGACACCCATTCAAACATATTAAAGAAAAACTGTAAAGAATATTTTAAACCTAAATCTTGATACCTTCTTAAATAGACGTGAAGAGCTTATTACCTTGAAATATATTGGTGACATATACACTGCAATGCTAGTGAAATGCACAAAGCAAGTATATTTTTGATGCAATATAGGACCCCAATCTGTACCGACAGATAACCTTTTCAACAAAGTTAAGTGGCCAGGATAGAACCAGTACCGTGAACCTAGTTTTCTCCAACGAAAATGATATAGTAGAAAATATTCTGTCTGAAGACCCAGTGGGAAACATCGTGATCTGATTCATTTAGCTATCATATCTATGTCATCTATTAAACGATATCTTTACTGGAAACAGTGACAAACTATTAAATCAAATATTTTTGCTCGACAAAAAGGCCAAAATTTCCCTCAACCGTTGTAATGATGACGGTCTTGTTGACCATAGGTGCAAATGTTAGGGTATTAGCCTGATAAATCAGGTTCTACCAGTACACGTGGCAAATAATATGGGATATATAGAAATATTTTCACATTACTATAATAAATATTTGGTGGTAGAATTATTACAATATTTCGCACAGCACGAGAACATAGTGAGTTCTACATGGCCTTATGTTCGAAAACTGGCTACAAGGCATGTAGAGATATTCTGATACCGAATATAGTACATTATTGGAATTTGACAATGGTGTGCCACTACTAAATTGCATATGCCGAAATTACTGTATAGTAAATTTTTTTTAAACCTTTGATACTTTATTAGCGTATTCATATACGTATCTAACCATATGGGTGAACTTTTGGGGTCGAACCTATTGCAAACAGTGTGGTACAGAAAATAGTTGATCTGACAGAATTTGCGCCAATTTTCGGTATGGAATTGTGTACTATGAAATTAGTTTCCTGTAGAATTTAAAAAAATTCGGAATACAACTAGCATATTTCCTATAAGTATGTGTGGGTGAAATTCTGGGGGTGAACGTATTGCAATGAAAACCATGAATTATCCTAAGTTTGAGCTTATTTACTTTATGAAGCTTTTAAATTTCATTACGTCATAAGCTTATGCCTATACCTATCTAAACATATGGGTGATATTCTGGGCCGAACCCATTATGAGCAATATGTTAGGACATATCGACACCTATCTGAATGTGGTGAATGTGAACCAACCATATTACAATGGGGCCATATGGCGAATATGTAACAACATATTACCAAATTACTTGATGGTAGAATCGTGCAAAAGCACAGATATATGTAAAAAAATTGATTACAAACCGAGAACTGAGATTCTAATACTGAATATAGTAAATTGTTGGCATTTGACAACTGTCCGTGGCTACTAAATTGAATATTACGAAATTACTACGTGGTAGAAATCTCAAGATTCAGTAGTGTATTCATATCCCTATCTAACCATATAGGTGAAATTATGTAGCCACACATATTGCAGACGGGAGGGTATTGAAAACCACAGATCTGCCAACATTGGAACAAATGTATGCGATGAAATTGCATACTACGAAAATACTTCACGTCGAATTCTTTAAAATTCCCAATGTAACTAGCATATTCAAACTCCTATACGTCTATGTGAGCGAAGTTCTAGAACCGATCATATTACGGAAAGTAGGGCACTGAAAACTACGAATACACCATCATTTAAGCTAAATTTTGCGTATTAAAATTATTTCATCTAGAATTTGTTAGATTCGGAATATAACTAGCTTATTAAAGCTCAAGTCTATGTGGGGTAAATTATGGGGCTGAACATACTACAGACAATAGGGCACTGAAAACTGTGGTGGTTTATTAATACAATGAACCTTTCCAGTTTAGCTATGCCCTGCCCATCTCTAGCTAAGCTCCACCCATATCACTCTTGAGTTGGAATCGATGGATTTCAACAACATACAATTCGTACGTGTCAGATTATTAATCATTTAAGATGGACTAAATCGAGTCAGTCATGACGTCATTATTATGACGTTAGCCTATGCGTCAATTAATTAATTACGACGTCATATGACGTAATATGATGGATAGACAAGCTGAAAAGGCCCATTAGCAAGTGGTATTAATTACCCTCGCTCCATCAGAGGATGAGTGTATTGTATTCGGGTCTATGTGCGTTCGGGATGGCAAGGGTCTACAATCTATGATTGGCCTGGTTAAAATATGCAACCTATAAATACGGGTGCTCTCTTAATACAAGTGATTTATATTGTGTGGCCCACGCATTAACAAGTGGTATTAGCCCTGTAATGCTCAATTTGCTCATGCCAATTTCAATAGAGAGATCCATTTCTAGGTATGCCACGCCTATTTCTAGCTAAGCTCCACCCCTTTTTTGCGTGTTGGAATCGATGTCTATATATACGCTGAATAATGAATTCCCATACTTCCAATTTCAAGGTAACTATAAAGGTAAGCTGATGACTATTTTGAAACTAATTTGACTGGGTGCAACGAAAACCATGAATTGGCCTAAATTTGAGCCGAAATTATTTCATGGTAAATAGTTTTAAATCTCACTACTCTGTGAGCGTATGCCTATACCTATCTAAACATATGGGTGACATTCTGGGGCCGAACCCATTATGAGCGATATGCCAGGACATACCGACACCTATCTGAATGTGGTGAATGTGAAACAAACATATTATAATGGGGCCCTACGGCGAATATGTAACTACCTACGATGAGATTACGTGATGGTAGAATTGTGCAAAAGCACTAGCTCATATTGAGTTATATACATCCTTATATAAAAACAATTATTACAAATCGAGAACAGACATTCTGATACCGAATATAGTAAATTGTTGGCATTTGACAACTGTCCGTGTCTACTAAATTGAATATTACGAAATTACTACGTGGTAGAAAACTCAAGATTCGTTAGCGTGTTCATATCGCTATCTAACCATATCGGTGAAATTATGTGGCCAAACCTATTGCAGACAGGTAATAATAGGGCATTGAAAACCCGCAGATCTGCCAAAATTGAAACGAATTTATATATATATATATATATATATATATATATATATATATATATATATATATATATATATATATATATATATATATACGCTGAATAATGAATTCCCAGACTTTCAATTTCAAGGTAACTATACAGGTTAGCTGATGACTATTTTGAAACTAATTTGACTGGGTGCTTTTAAAGGTTTGCTGCTTCTGACCGCAATAACGCCAGGTCAAATTGGTTTCAAAATATTCAACGCGATGTTGATTAAACAGTAAAGACATACAATTCGTACACTTGCCGGACTATTCAATGTTCATGACTGAGCTCGATACGCCATTCATTTACACATTTTGGATTGTGATGTCGGCCTGTATATGAAGTAATTGATTATAATGCCATATCCTTCAGTTACAGATCGAACCCAGCCATTATCATAGAAAATGACTGTTGAATAGATAGCAAAGACATACAATTCGAACAGCATCTAATAAAATTAGTTTCAAAATAGTCAACAGCATGTTGATTAAATAGTAAAGACGTGCAATTCACATACTTGACTGGCTATTCAATGTTCCTGGTGGAGCTAGATATGTCATTCATTACACATTTTGATTATGATGTCCAGCTACATCTGACCTAAATAATTATGACGTCATATACAGAAAAATCCATTATCATAGAAAATGTCCTATGTCTAATTGCCGTCCAAGAGACCATTGTGGGTTTTCTTTTGCAATTTACTACTGGAATTATAGGATCGGTTATCCAACCAGTCATTCCAGTGGTAAACTTTCAAAACAAGTTCTCCGGCGAGTAGCTAATGCAAATGGACATTTCTCACGATCACTGCAAGAAGCCATTTGTGGTCAGTTTGAGTGCTAAAGTGGACATATAAGAGATGCAGCGAGTGGGCGTGTGCTTCAGTACTTTGATCTGCAGAAGGAATGATAAACATGTTTTGTACGCAGTCCTCCAGCAAAAGAAGAATACTAATTTAGAGCAGTTATTTGGAGTTCCGTTGGCTGTTTATTAAAATAATTAAGCGGTCATCGCCGCGCACACTCTGTTACTGTCGGACCAGAACAAATAAAAGAACTCGCCATGAATCACGTGCATGAAGATAATAATTATGAGATATCCAGCAATCTAAAAATAGAGCCGTGTCTTCGCGCCGAGAATTATTAGATCTCGTATCGATGGAGATCTCGCGAGACACAGCCCCACAATCCCCTGCACGAAAGGGCCGCGCCTTAGGGAATTCTAGAGAGCAATAAATCGAGGCACGTAATACATATAACATCGAAAGTAAATGTTTCCTGAAGAAATTGCCATATGATTTATACATTCAAACCCTATTCTGGTGACGAATTCCACTATTTATTTCAACGTTCTGAAATAAATGCAGAGAGACGAATGTATCTTTCTAAATATTATACACTTCGCAGAAATACACATAAAATGTATCAACTTTTCAATACAAAAAAACGCAAAGCAATAATATCTCTCTGTAAATATATTGACATCATTATGAATAAGTTTAAAAAGAAGAAATGACAGATTATGTAATTACCGGCACGTAAAGCTTGCCATATCTATTGCTCCCACAAACTTATGTACGTCTCAGCGAGTGGCAGTGGCAGTGGCAGTGGCAGTAGTAGTAGTAGTAGTAGTAGTAGTAGTAGTAGTAGTAGTAGTAGTAGTAGTAGTAGTAGCAGTAGTAGTAGTAGTAGTAATTGTAACTAAACTGTATTCATACTACCCGCCATCATCATCATCATCGTCATCATCATCGTCATCAGTATACGACAACTACTATCATCATTTTTATTTATATCATTGAAAAACATAAACACCTATATGATTTAATTATGTATATAACATATGCAACCGCCATTATATGTATATTTGATGTATATATGTTTCGTACATTTCTGAAGAAGTTACCGAATAAACTTGAAATTGAAACTGAAATTGTTATGATTGTATTTCTTAATAGCTTATGAAACAATTTGATGGTAGATATCTTGAATTCCTAGAATTTAAATCCCTGGCAATTATACAGATGATCTGTTGAGCATTTTGGAAGTAAGTTGACTGAGCGCCATTGCTGCGTAGGCATGATTCTCATGATGGTTTGAAAGTGACCCGTCCAAGGTCACGGTCAATCAGGGGTCAAAGTGACCATTTTAGGTTTTGGCATGAATTACCTCCCTTTACCTGTTGGAGTTGATTGAGGCAATTAAATCTGGTGAAGTTCGATTGTTTCTGATTACCTGGGCCAAACAAAATTAATTAATTTCTCCTTTATTTGACACCTGGTGGCCTTTTCCTTGATTTTGGGTCGGATATGTGACTACGGATTCTGGAAGGATGTTAAGTTTCAACATGATCTGCAGAAACCTTAAGGGGGAGTCCCTATCAGAATATCACTCATACATTTTCTTTGGGGCATTTTGTGCATGGATAAGCATATTCCTCGGAAATTTCTTCACTGTATCCAAAAGAAAAAGAAAAACTTCCCAGGCCCTAAGGTGTACTGAAAGTGTCTGAAGTTTGGAGGCTAGAAATCGCAAATAGTACTCAATGGACCAGGAAAATATGCGGGTGTCAAATGCGGGTTAACATATGCTAAAGGTCTTTTAAGTTTCTCCATGATCTGCAAGAAACTCTTGGACGAGTTCCTGTCCGAATAGCACTCCCTTACATTTCCAATTGGACTTTTTGGACAAGAAAACGTGGAATTCTCGGGAACCATACACCAGATCCAATTTCTGTAGATGATCTATACATGCCTGGTGCATACTAGAAATGTACCAAGTTTGGATATGATATTTCCAAAACTGGGCCATTTATCATCAAATGAATTTCCAATATATTCCATATTGACATATTTGTCTATGATACAAAAATCTCAATATCTCATGAACCGTTGGGGATATTGGAGTTCTGTAAATGGTGTTTGGGAGGCAATTCGCCACGGATCAGGCGATCTAAATGCTGAAACAATCCGACCATGAAACATTGTTTAGTGTGCCGATTTGCAATAATAGAAATGTTAATATGGCCACTAACGATTTTATTTTAGTAAGCAATAGTAGCCTCTGGTATATAGGGATGTAAAAAATGTCAACCCTCTGACAGGGACAGAAGAAAGAATTCTCATGATGTCAAATAATTGTTTTTATTCAGTATTTTCTTAAAAACTGGTCACTGAACTGAAAAGATTTTTTTTGCCAACTTGCGGGTCAACAGATCCTAGAAATATGTTAGGTTTCAAGATGATCCTGAAAAAATCCTAGGAGCAGTCGCTGGCTGAATATTGCTCCCATACATTCCCTATGGGACATGTTGGGAACGGAAATGCAGCGTTCTGAAAGGTTAACATGTTCGCTAACAATTTTATTTTCTTAATCCATAGTAGTATAATGTATCTACGTATATGCCAAATATCAAGCACCTAACCAACCAAGAAATATGAAATATCTTGATTCCAAAAAATTTGCCTTGGGTAAGTTTGCCCCAACTTTAATGGCGGCCGATCTCAAGATGCCCGGATGTGCAAAACTATGAATAAGTTGACCAAGGTTGAAGTTGATCAGATCAAAACTGTAGGAGGAGATAGTTTGTGAAAATCCTTAATAATAATAATAATAATAATAATAATAATAATAATAATAATAATAATAATAATAATAATAATAATAATAATAATAATAATAATAATAATAATAAAGATCCTGAGAAAAAACAATAATCTGCGATAGATCGCAGATTAATATTGCATACCAATGCGTTCTTAGCGATCTTAGTATTATGTAGGCTGGTACCCGACTCCTCATTCCATCGCTGGCGATTCTCTGTCTCCACGATTGTGATTATGAGCATTTGGAGTCGGGTACCAGCTTAAGTATCATGTTAGTCTCCCCCACCCCTCACCCCCCCCCCCCCTCCCCACCCCACTCCACCCCAATATGTGTATGCTTGCGGATTGTTTCTGATACCCTGATATTCACTATGACGTAATAAATATGACATCATAATGCATCCGATCTGACAAAAACTTAACCGTCATAACTATCACGTGACGTCATAAAAGAATGCTCGTTGAAGTTACGCGTGACAACTCGTTAAGGAAGGAGAATATAGTTCGCAACCATAGGCACTTTTAGCGTGACGTCGTACCCTCTCCTATTTATATATATATATATATATATATATATATATATATATATATATATATATGCATAGAGCGTTGTATACGAGTACGACGTCACGCTGAAGGTGCCTATGTTCGCAACGAACGGCGAACATAAATAGGCGAACGTTCGCCGAACATTTTCCTTCTGAACTCGCTCCTGGTCTCACTCCTTGTTGCACTTTCTTTTCTTTCGTGGAAACAAGGAGAAATGACAAATGGTTGTTGATCAATTTTTCTAGTGGTCGATGATTATCTTGTCGACCCGGGCCGTGTTCGCGGAGAGGCCGTACCCTGCACCTGGCATAGCTGCCTTGGAGTCATTATGACGTCATAATAGATTATGACGTCATATTCTCCAACGTGGTTATGGCAGGTGTGGGTTGCGACCCGTTCACGGTCTCACTCATCGTTCCTCTTTTGATGTGGGACGAAATTTCTCTGAAATATTGTTGTAAATATATCCTAATTTAATCTTGTGCGCTATAAGGTATCCGTTATACATGTATAATATGTTGTACACTCAAGGGTCGAAGGCTTATTGTGAATAAATTATCTATCTATCTATCTATCTATCTTTCAGCACCGTGGTGATATGTTGAAGTTTCGATGTCCAGGTTAGAATAAGTGCAGCAGTGTTTTGGACACGCTACAGTTTATCGACATTCTTCCACGATGTTCCAAACAGAAGTGCATTTACATACTCCAATTTTTACATAGCATATGCATGAAGCTTTGTAGCGTCTAGTGTCAGATATTTCCTAACGCGACTGATGCGATGGAGATGAAAGTCTGCTGCACGGCACATAGACGTTACTTGCTTACCCATGTTAAGCTCCGCATCAAACACAGTCCCTATTTCTTTAACAGACACGCTAGGAGTTATACTAGTATGTTCGCCTAATTGAAGAGTAATATCACATAATGAGAGTTTCTGTAGCGTGGCGACTAATACTTGTTGTTATGCATCCACGCCTGAATATCAGAAAATCAATGCTCAATCTTCGAAATAACAGATTCTTGTCTGGAAGGTACGGTAGGTTCTACTTTAATATACAACTGGCTGTACGATAGATGCTATACTAGCTACAGCCTTTGGATCGTTCGTTCTCTTCGTTCGTTCATTCTTTTCGTTCGTCCGTTCATTTCGTTCATTCTTTTCGTTCATTCTTTTTGTTCATTCTTTGTGTTCTTTCCTTTCGTTCTTCTTTTTCATTCGTTCTTTTAATTTGCTTCTTTCAATCGTTCTTTTGATTCATTATTTTTCTCGTTCTTTTGTTCTTTCCGTTCTTTTCATTCTTTTCTTTCATTCGTCAGTCCGTCCATCCGTCCCGTTCGTTCGTTCGTTCATGCGTCCGTCTGTCCATCCATCCGGCCCTCCGCCAATATGGTCATCCATTCATCCACCCATCCATCCGCCCATCCATCTATCCCCACCACCCATTCCCCAACCCACCCACTCACCCACTCACTCACCCACGCATGCATCGGTCTAACCGTCCGTCCATATATGGACATATGGGCCATGCGCCGCTTACAAACGGGCGCGCCGATAATCAATTGGTATATGGGTTTGCGCCGTTTACAAACGGGCTAGCCGATAACAAATTGGTAAATGGGTCTGCGCCGTTTACAAACGGGACGAATCGGTTACTGGGTCGCTACACCGACACTTTAAACTGACGAGATGACCAAAGCGAGCTAGGCTAGTCAGCCATCCGTTCAAAATTATTCATAACACTTGAAGCTTAGCGCAATAATTAATTCTATAACAGCTACGGAGATTTGTTGACACGACGTCATGTCTAAACCTAAAAGTAAACATGTCCAGCAAACAGACAGCAGGGTCAGCAATTTCCAACTGAGAAGAATATCGTCTACTGGACACTTGAAATGGTTCGGACAATGAGTGACCAGACCAAACAATGATAAGATTTTGTTGACATTCGATTATAAGCCGTGTTAGTTTGTAATATGATACTAAGTGGTTGCTGAAGATTAGATTGGAAAATTGCATAACAGTTCGGCAGCTTATGGACGAGTGTGTGCGGCGTGGATGGAGCTAGGTGTGTGTGTGTGGGGGGGGGGGGGGGGGGGGGGTAAGTGGAGGACTGGGCGTGAATGGAACTGGTGTGTGCGCGTGCGTGCGTCCGTGTGTGCGAGTGAAGATTTGCGTGCACGCGCGCGTGGATGTGTGCGTGCATGTGTGCGTGCGTGTTTGTTTGCGAGCGTGCATGTGTGCGCGTGCGCGTGTAGTCGTGCGTGTGTTCAGTAAACTTGGATCACATTCGTGTATTTTCTCTACATAATACTACAAAACAACAACAACAACAACAACAACAACAACAACAACAACAACAACAACAACAACAAGCACGCCAGGCACAGAAATCTCCACCAGTCAAAGTATTTTCAAAATCCTCAACAGCTTTAGGTACTTTTAAATTGGGATTTTGGTAAATAAGGGTTCATAGTATATAAATTCCTTCCAACACGTGTGAGAAGTGGTCAGATCGTAGCTAGAAATTGACCTTTCCAGATTTAGCTAGGCACCGCCCATCTCTATCTAAGCTCCACTCACACCTCGCTCGTGTTGTGATCGATCGATCTCAAAACTCCCTGACTATCAATTTTCATAAAACTATACAGGTAAGCTGTTGAATATTTTGAAACTAATTTGACTGGGCGCCAAGTCAAATTAGTTTCAAAATATTCAACAACATGTTTCTTAAATAGCAAAGACATACAATTCGTACAACGTGTAGGACTATTAAGCGTTAAAGACGGCTTAATCGAATCATTCATAACGCCATAATTATGACGTCAGCATACACGTCGCGTAGTTGATTATGGAGTCATATGATTGAGTGAGGAAATGGATTCATGAATTGGCGGGGAGGGGCTAGAAATCGATCCCTACATATCCATTCCTTAAGTGTGAGTCCAATTTCAAGTTATGCCCCGCCCATGCCTAGCTAAGCTCCGCCCATCCTTTGCGCGTGTTGGTATCGATTTATATACTTTGAACCCTGAATTCGCAGAATCCCAATTTCAAGGTAACTAGCTAATCTGTTTAATATTTTGAAATTAATTTGATGATGCCAGCAACCAGTCTAATTAGTTTCAAAATATTCAATAGAATGTGTATTAAATAGTAAATCCGTCAAAGATATATAATTCGCACACCTGGTCCACTTTTAAATGTTGATGACGGAACCAGATACGTCATTCATTACACATTTTGATTGTAACGTCAACCTGTATGTGGCATAATTGATTATAACTGAGTAACAAGTCGGATCTATCCATTGACAACAGTATGTCTTGTAGGGCCTACTACTTTCTGTTTCTTCGTACAGTATTTGTTGCCTAAGGCCATGTTCTCACTAGAGACTTAAAGCTGTCGTGTTCCATTACATATAGACACTTTTCCACGAGATATGAGATTCCTGCTGATTTCTGTTGAATTTACCCAGCATGCTATGCTACCCAGCGCGCAATTTCTTGAATCCATAATCGTTGTAACTATTGGACGCCATATCCGTTTAGTCTATTGTCTGTATAGGCCAGGATTTCTAAAACAAAACCAACCCGCCTGCACGTGCAAATAGGCATTTGCTCTCCAGCTCGGGAAGCGTAAGCGTGCACGTAAGGCGTACTATTCACGGAAGTACATTCGATGGCCTGCATTTCAATACTGTTCAGCGCAACTGTGCAAATTTCCAGAAGAAATTTAGAGAAAGCTTATATATATTGACAATAATTTGCGTGAAAGAGCTATCAATGACAGCAACAACATTCAGTAAAATTATTGTCAAAATAATTATTAGGTAATGCGATTACTACCTGGTACAGATTTGATACTAATTTGAATGAAAACTGTTGCTACAACAGCTTTCAGTCTATATTCTAAAATAATCATCATAATTTTTGGTCGACTCTCGCTACGGATTTGAATAACAATTTGGCTGTAAGTTGTTGGTTTCTAAGGCACCAACAACATTGTCGAATTATTATCCACATACGTGCAATCAATATATTACTATTTAGGTCAAGTGAGTATAGGCCTATATACGCTTTCTCGCCAAGAATGAATGTTTAGCAAAACGGCGTGTATGTTTCGTTGACAGATTTGTGCATTTTGAACATTAATGCATTGGGCGAACAGAAACGTACGCGTGGTAGCTAGGTGAAATATTTCCTTCGTGCAGGTGTGACGGAGTGATTTCACCGCTAGTGAAGTCACTGCGTCACAGTGGTTGTCAGTGTTTTCATTATTTTTAAGTTTACATATGTTTGTTGCGGTATGGTAACTTCAGGTCTGGTGACGTTTGTTTGTGGATGTCATTTCATGCATGGGTTAGCGCAATAGTCATCTGCACTGGCGGTGTATGGATATATCACTGATTTAAGGGGACATTCTAGCAAATTGTACGGCAAGGGTCGAGTAAGCTATGTTCAAGATAGGCATTGGTAGATAACTGCAAAACAATGGTATAATGTCCGTGTGATTGGTTAAAGTTGGCACTATTTTGCCGTGTGTGCGAGGTTTGGAAAAATAGTTCGTGCAAGTAGTCTGCGATAGGCAAAACCTCATGCATTCGCCATATTATAATCCAGCTGACAACACGCATCAAATTGGTGGAGCAGCAAATGAGGGCCGTTGGGTTACCGTTTGTGAGTGAGACCATTTTCACTTCAAGAGTATACTTACCTCCCTAATACTCTTTGATATTGCCAAATATCGACTTACACTCAATAAACACTCAGATTAGAAAAGTAAGGTGCCCCTACTGGGCAGGTAGTCAGATGGCAGTCCGGCGGATGCCAGCCCCAACCTCGCGCATGCGCAGACTAGTACTTCATTTTTTTACCAATATATTGGCTCAAAGAGACATAGGCTTTAAGCTTTCTTCTGCAAAGAAAATTTCTCTTCGCTCATTCTACATACTTTATCCATCAAGAAATCATGTCTGATCGTCCCAAAGCCTCCGAGGAAGGACCAGGATCAAGTTATCAGGTGATTTCTATTGAATGTTTGTCTACTTTAGCGTTTTAGTTCCGATGTAATGTGTTTCCGGGACTCGCGATTAGACGTGATAAGCGCCTAGAAAACTGGTTTATTTCAAAATGGCGCTATGAAATACTAATCTCTCTTAGTGTTTATGTCCACAGGTATCTATCTATGATTGAACAGGACAGCACATCGTCAGAGGGTTTGTTTTTCTCTCCACCAAGGTTCAATTTCCTACTAACATTGTTGGGTTATCTAACCAAAATCTATGCCCAGTGAGTTGGAGGCCTCGGAAGAAGGTCTTCTCACTTTTCCCTCTTGGTCCACTTCCTTCCCTTTATAGGTGGAGAGAGTTAAGAGGTCATAGTGTTGGTGGGGCTTCCAGTTCATCAGATCGGATGGTTTGTCTATGCTAAAGACGCAGGTATTCTAGTTATGATATGAGCCACTTCAATTATATTTGAAAATATTTATGAAATCTGCTGCCATTTTATCATTGTTTATCTGATGTTTGTATAGTCTGTATATACTATCCTTTCCAGTTAGGATGTTCTGGATATGAATACAATTCGTCCTTACACCTGGATGTTTGTTTCGGATCGATTTAACTTCTTATTTTTGAAGTTATGACGTCATAATCAGCCTTGCACTTCACTAACATTTATAAAGTTTTGTCCAACGCTGGTTGATTATTAGCTTGGGTCTTTATGACCCTTCTCCGATTTTTATTTTGGGTTTGAGTTACTAATTCAATTAACTAAAATACTCATTGTCTTCCTTTTCTGGCTTGTTTCAGAAACCTGGTTGTCCTTCTTGAGGAAAGTTTTTAAAGGATATATTCGCCCCCACTTATGTTTCCAGTCCAGCCCATGTGGGTCATTGCTTAATTGTGAGATCTGTAAAAAGTGTGTGGGGGGTGGGGAGAGCTAATGTCTGAGTTTCTATCTTTACAGACCAAAGAGAAGGCTCTAGAGGAGGAGAGGAAGTTGAAGAATGAGGGTTCTGGTAAGAAGTGTAAGAGGAAGGCCTCGTCCACTATGGATATGGAGGCCTTCCGTATTGAGATGATGGGAGAGATGAAGAGGACAATTACAGATTTGGTCCCAGAGTTGATTCGTGGCATGCTTCCTGGGTCAAATCCTTTGTGGTCCTCTTCGTCTGCTTCGGAGCAGATAATCTCCGCCTCTGAATCGGTGCTACCTAGGGACCTACAAGTTTTCGTCTGTGATTCAGAGGTGGCCCTCCTAGAGGGCGAAATCCACAATGAGAACACTTGCAGCAGGCTTGCTGCGCCGGTTGTTCGTGGTCAAGTGTCGGTTGTTCGTGGTCAAGTGTCGCTGGAGCCTGGTGCCTGCTTATCAGGCCAGGAATATCCGCACCCTGTAGGTACCACTTCCTCCTATGGTACCTTTCCTGGCCAGTCCGGGTTAGCATTCTTCGCTGACCTGGAGTCTAATCCTTCTGGCCAGGAAGAAGAGGATTATCTGCTGGGTTCTTCTGATGCCGTGGCCATGGACATTGACGTACGTCCACCCCTCACGAGGAATACGGGCTACATTGTCCATGGAACTACTCATGCAGGAGTAGTGTTCACGGCGCAGAAGGTAGCCCGGGCTGGATCTGATGGCCAGTATTACCGCATACCTCGTCTTGCCGATGGTGTAGCTGGTGCTAGCCAGGACGGTGGTGTGGCGAATTTCCCCCACGCAATACCACGGCGCCTGCTCCTGGTCAAGCCAGTCAGTTTAGCATGCCTGTTCTTTCAGGCCCGCATGCTTTCTCTCGCTTGCCAGGCGTATCAGTTCCTCCAGCCACACACACGCCTGCGATTGCTCAGGAGGATGACGAAGGCCCTCGTCTTGTAGAGCATTCGCAGGTAGCCACAGAGGAAGACTGGTCTGATGCTTGTCAGTGACTAATCAATGTCAGGCCAGGTCATGCTGTGCATCAGTCGGCCAGCCAACGGGACCAGCGCCCGTGGTTAGCAGATAAGCCGACTGTTACCGCTATGCCATCTCTGCCGCTGGCTGAACATATTGTTGATATGTTCACATCGGCGGAGACGTCCATCCAGGTGCACGGACGTCTTGCGAAGGCCCCTCGTGAGGTGGCAAAGCGATGCCGCATCGTACCTGATCAATATCAGCTGTATGGTGTGGTGCCTAAGCCAGGCGCGGATGATCGTGCTGTGTTAGGTGAGGATACACGGCCAGGCTCCCGGTCTGACACAGGAGCGTTGTTCTCGAACGCTTTGCGTTCAGCAAACACTGTGTTGCGCGATGCGGAGGAGAGTTCGAGGGTGTCTATCTCAGCGCTCTCGCACGTCTCCCAGCTGTTACATGGGTAAGTAATAGCATCCGCATCATGCCAGCCTAGTCCGATGACTGTCCAGAGAGCCATCCAAGATGGAATTAACTTGGCTCTGGACTGTTTAACCCGGTCGGTGACCAGGAGTGTCCGGGCCAGGCGCACGTTTTCTCTTGACAACTTATGCCCATCCCAGGACCTGTACAATAGGCTGCTGCATACGCCTATGACAGGTCCTGGTCTCTTTGGAGGTGAGGGATGTAAGCACCTCCAAGAGAGGGTTACCCTGGTCAATAACCAGAGGGCGTTACACGAGCAATTTGACAGAGAGCGCGTTTGCACAGCTCCCCCTGCGTATCATCCCCTGCAGGCTCGAGATGGTGGTGGCCAGGTCAGAGGCCAGCCACCAGCACAGTGCCGGCCACGGCCGCATGCACTTCGGCCAGCAGCGAGGGGGGTGCAAGTTCCTCCAGCGCAGCCAGCCAGGCAGCCACCCGCGCACTGATGTGCGCGCGGTGCGGGCCGTGGCGCGGGAGGATTTGGTCGTGGTAATCGTACCTGAAGGGTCGATTACCACAATAAGAGCCACTCCAGTGCATCTGCACCAAGAGACAGTGCCACTCTTGCGCTGCTTATTTCCACTTCTCTCCCTAGGTGGGCCAGTAGGAGGCCGATTGGCTAACCACATGCAAGAGTGGGGACGGTTGACTCAGGACCGTTTAGTCTTGCAATGGCTTTCAGTCGGATATCATCCTGACTGGATATCAGGCCCACCATCGCGGCTGTCTCTGGTGCCAGTCTGGACTTAAATTCCAAGAGATCCAGATCAACGGTTGTGTATAGAGGAGGAAATAAATTCCCTCATACTAAAAGGAGCAATTCAACTGGCACAAAGGTGCCAGGGTTTCTATTCAACCGTGTTCCTAGTAACAAAGAGCACTGGAGTGTGGAGACCAATTCTCAACCTCAAGCCATTGAACAAGTTCATAGACACACCCAGTTTCAAACTGGAGACAGTGAAGTCGGTGTTGGCAGGGTTGGAGAAGGGAATGTGGACGGCTTCAATAGATTTGAAGGATGCTTATTTCCACATTCCAATAGCGAGGAGTTTTCGTCGGTTCCTGGTGTTCACATTCCAGGGCAGACAGTGTGAATTAAGGGTTTTACCCTTTCGAATTTCTACAGCTCCTCGGGTCTTCACCAGAGTGGTTCTTGCGATAACAGCATACCTCCGCAGGAGAAGCATAGCAGTCCACACGTACATAGACGACTGGCTGTTAAAAGCTCACAATCAGAAAAGTTTATCAGCAAATCTGGAGATAGTTTTGAAAACTCTCACAGACTTGGGCTGGATAATAAATTTTCAAAAATCAGAACTGACTCCATCCCAGAAGTTTGTTTACCTGGGAATGTTCTTCGATCTGGACATAGGATATGTTTATCCTACTCAGGAGAGGGTACAGGTACTCATCTCATTAACACAGTCAGTGTGCAACAGTCGTCATGTCCAGGCATGAGTTTACCTGAGAATGCTAGGGTTGATGGTTTCTCTGGAACCAGTCATCCCTCAGGCAGCCTTACGCAGGTGGCCGATCCAGTTATTTCTCAGACTCAATGGACACAGTGTACAGGTTCACTGGACTCAAATGTGTCAGTGCTGGAGCCTCTAATTCAACACCTGCAATGGTGGCTGAAGACAGAGAATCTCCTGGCGGGGGTCATGCTAACCCCTCCTCACCTCAGTTAACGATGTATACAGATGCATCGATGGAGGGGTGGGGAGCTTGCCTGTAAGAATCCACAATATCAGGGCTTTGGAATCTGGATCAGTCACAAGAACATATAAATCTACTGGAATTACGAGCAGTAGTCCTGGGCCTGGAACATTTCTTAGAGAAAGTTCAGGGCAAGAGTGTTCTAGTTCGATCAGACAACTCAACAGTAGTGACGTACATAAAACGCCAAGGCTAAACGAAGTCGCCCAGTCTCTGTATGATGACATGGAAACTGCTTTGCTGGTGCCTGAATCACAGGATTACCTTGAAAGCAATTCATATTCCGGGAAGGTTAAATCTGCTAGCAGACTCATTGAGCCGAAGGATGAGTGTTTTACCTATGGAATGGCAACTAAATCAATGTGTGGCGGATCGTCTGTTCAACCACTGGGTGAAACCCAACATAGATTTATTCACAATGATGAAGAATGTGAAGATGACGACGTACATCTCTCCAATTCCAGATCCGAGCGCTATCGCAACAGATGCGTTAGCTATCAGCTGGGTGGGAATGTATGCATACGCATTCCCTCCAGCAATCCTGATTCCAAAAATTCTTCAGAAAATCAGACAGGAGGAGTGCCAAGTGCTTCTGATCGCCCCAAATTGACCAAGACGATCATGGTACACGGATCTGCTGGACCTTCTGGTCTGCAATCCGGTTCCTCTGCCTCTGATGGACAATATTATCTTCCAGAGCAAGGACCTTCAAAACAATCAGTCAATGTTCAGATTGACTGCGTGGATGTTGTCAAGGAATGTAGAATTAAGGAGGGATTCTCTGAGCAAGCAGCCATGTTCATGGCAAAAGCCAGAAGGGGGTCAACCTCCAGAGCATATAATTATAAAATCAACAGATTTACAGAATGGTGCTAAAAAATGTATTAATCCAATGGATTCATCTATTCAGGTAGTAGCCGATTTCCTCTGTCACCTGTATGATGCCTATAGCCTCAAGCCTACCTCTATTGCTGGCTATAAGTCAGCTTTAATGACAGTTATCCCTTGCTTGGCTAATAGGGAAGTGATGAAGTAAGTACATTAAATACTTTAATTAAAGGCATGGGCAATCTAAGACCAAGGAATCCCCCAGCGATTCCGTCTTGGAGTTTATCTCTAGTGCTTCAAGTACTAGGTGATAAGCCTTTTGAACCACTTAGTTCCATTTCTATGAAAATGTTGACACTTAAAACTGTATTTTTAATTGCCGCGGCCTCGGCTAGGCGTAGAAGCGAAATTCATGCCTTATCAGCCGATGCAGTCCGTTTTGTGGTTACAGGCGAAGGCCTTAAGCTTCTACCTAGGATAAATGTCATGGCTAAAAATCAGTCTTTGAAATATCCAGGTCAACCCATATTTTTGCCAGCTTTGACTAGATATGATCCTAATTCAAAAGCATGGTGTCCAGTCCGAGCATTAAACCGGTACAAACAACGTACTCAGGAATGGCGGACGGACCCAACAGCGTTATGGTTGTCGTATATTGAACCCCACTGCAGGGCGTTGAAGGACACCATTTCCAGGTGGATTGTAGAGTGTATTCAATTTTGTCATAAATCCGCCACAGGTAAACAAGATGACATGGCCAAGGCTCACAGTGTCCGAGGAGTAGTGACATCCACTGCCCTGTTTAATGGGGTCCCTGTGGATGACATTATGTCAGTAGTTCAGTGGCACTGTCAGTCATGTTTTACCGACCATTATCTCCGTGGCAACTCGAATCCTCTCGCCTTATCGGTTTGAAAAGCTAATCTAGGTGTACATATTTTGATGAGGTGTCATCATTTCTAAAATATATTTTCACAATTAATCAATACAACCACTTATTTGGACTGCATCAGTCTTCACCTATGGGGAGATGATGACAGCAGCCAACTTCCACAAGGTCAGTCTTGGGTGGGGGCGCATATGACATTTGGTCATCTCTCAGCCATCGGTTGTGTTAGCTGATGTTCAAATCTATCCCTGGTCGCGTTTTCACACAATTTCAGAAGTTTAAGTGCCTTAAACGCAGAAAAGTGCATAGGGAAGAGCTGGTCTTTTGACCTCGCCTCCCTCCCGCCGAATTCTCTGACGAATTCTGGCAATATCAAAGAGTATTAGGGAGGTAAGTATACTCTCGAAGTGAAATAAATGAAATCACGGATTTATTTTTTCACGAGAGAGTTGATACTTACCTCCCTAATACGGACTCGGCCTCTCCGCCCCACATAGGCTCGGTCTTCAGGCTTTCTTAAAGTTGCATAGTGTCAGCCAATAAATTTAGTCAGAGGAAGTCCTAGTCTGCGTAGGCGCGAGTTTGGGGCTGGCATCCGCCGCGCTGACATCTGACTACCTGCCCGGTAGGGGCACCGTACTTTTTTAATCTGAGTGTTTTTGAGTGTAAGTCGATATTTGGCAATATCAGAGTATTAGGGAGGTAAGTATCAACTCTCTCGTGAAAAAAGCAATCCGTGATTTCGTTTAGTTCGTCTGTTAGGTTACCACAGCTACAGGGTTTTTTTTGTTACCCTTAACCGTGGACTTGTACTATCAGAATGTATGGTTGAGGCAGATTGTTTGTCTTTGGGATGACGTAGAAATTTATAGTTTCAGGGTGTGTGGGGGAGGGGGGTTGGGTGGGGCGGTGGGGGGGGGGGGGTTGGAGAAGAGCGGATTTCGGCGTAACCGGTGCAATCAACTGGAATTGAGACGTGCAGTTGAATATTATTCGCGACCATGTAGGATGTGACATTATGAACATTTAAATTCAGAAATCTCGTTTAATAAGAAAAACCCTGGCATAATGTCAAATTTTAGGACTTTTCGATAATTAAGAATAATTTTAATTTGAAAGTTTATATGTGGAAGTGATCTTGGAAATACTATGGAAGTGATTAATATGGTTCAGGGGTAGGGTTATAAGATCTAGTGGGAAAGTAAGGTGGGGGGGGATGTATTTTGTTGTATTAGTTTAATTATACCTATCACCTTGTGTGATAGAAGGTTTCTGATTGCACTAGAAACTTTTTGAATTATTGTTATGTTTTCTTTGTGATTTTTCTTTCCCTATATAACTTCTTGCGAAGGTAGTATATTTAGATTTTGAATTTTAATAATACATTATATATATATATATATATATATATATATATATATATATATATATATATATATATATATATATATATAGAGAGAGAGAGAGAGAGAGAGAGAGAGAGAGAGAGAGAAATGAATCTACCAGCAATCACTATCTTGTTGTGATTTCCTCTCACTCTGACAAAGTAAGTTGTCCGCCATTCAACATCTAATATCCAACGCATTAAAGATTCCGTAAAGCTGACGAATTCATTTTCAATAAATTAAATTTCTGACCTTATATTGACGTATTCAAAATTCCTTTCTTAAATTTGTTTATGTTCTTGTTTCAAAATCGATTAAGGAAATTCATTTCGGATCAGTTTAGAACAATTTAGAATAAAGGTACATCGTTTGAAATCGCTGGCTTACACAGGCAAAGCGTATTTTGGCCATATGCTCTCTCTACTTAGATAGTAATACTGAGCGCCGTGTGATTCCATGGACAATAATTTGATAACGTTAGTCAGCAACAACTTAGCCAAATTGCTCTTCAAATCCGTAGAAAGTGTTGACTGAAATTTCTGATTATTTAAAAATACATAGACTGAAAGCTGTTGCAGCAACACTTTTCAATAAAATTACATATTAATTATTTTGACAACAATTTGACTGAATGTTGGTGCACGCAAATTACTGTCAATGTATATAAAAGCTTTCTATTTTCTCCTGGATATTGACATACTTTCTCTGAACAGTATTGAAATACAGACCCGATTGACGAATGTACTGCCATGAACAGTACGCCCTACCTGCATGCTTACGTTTCCAGAGCTGGAGGACAAATGACTATTTGCACGTGCGAGCAGGTTTGTTTTGTTTGAAAAATCCTGGCTTGTGCAGACAATAGACTAAACGAATATGGCGTCCAACAATTAAAACGATTATGGAGTCAGCGCATTGCACGCCGGGTAGCATTGCACGCTAGGTAAATTGAACAGGTGTCTCATATCTGGTGCAAACGTGTCTATATTTAATGGAACACGAGAGCTTTAATCGGGAATAACACCATACTGAAGCATGGCGTTATTCCCGATTAACTCTCTAATGAGAACACGGCCTTAGATTCAAGTGATTAAGGACCTCCACCTGTGTATATTGTAGTTAAGTCTCTTACTTCCCTATCCTATTTACCACTGTCACGTTACCTGAATCACCACACCTTTACGCTTCAGCAAAGTAATTCACATTTCTTTTAAATGAATATCACACACCCCACCCATTTCTTGTTAAGCTCCGGCCACCATTTCACGAGTGTTGGAATCGATTTGAAACTTTGAAACTTGAATTCCCAGTATCTAAATTTCAAGGTAACTATCCATTATGAAAGTAATCTGACTGGGGGCTATTGCTATATATGGCAGCACAGCATCCAGTCAAATTAGTTTCAAAATATTCAACATCTTGCCTGTATAGTTTCCTGCAAATTGAGATTCAGGGACTGTATGGATCGATCGATCCCAGCACGGGCAAAACGTGAGTGGAGCTTAACTAGAAAGGTGTGAGGGTAGCTAAAACTGGATTCATCCATTAGCATTCTGAGACTCTAGGGGTCAAAGGTTAAATACTTATGTATTTATTGATGACGACAGAGGCGAGGCAAATCAGACAAGTCATGTTTATGTATAACACTTTGGCTATTACAATATTGAACCAAGGCCATTGATTTATAGCTTTATATATGCATACCAATACCTACAATCACCATCATCGATGGCGGCCGCCTAAGCAGGCGTTTCCGTGTAACCGCGAGCTATATAGCGGAACTTGAACGAGGCCCCTTTTAATATCACTATTATCAATTCAGTTGAAAATTATTACTTTGCACAAGATTTAGCGAGGACAGTGATAATTTTCGACGAAATTGATAATAATGATATTATATGGGACCGAGTAATTTTGACAAATTTTCTAATAATGTCGGTCCCTGAAACCCCAGTTTAGATTTTTAAATATATTAGGAAGTTAGTACGTCAAAATGGCCGTCATCGACCAATCAGAATTCAGCGTCTTGGTGGTCATATTGGAATTTTTTATTTAACAGATTTTGAAGTCGAAATTCGATTAAAACAGCTTTTTGTGTATGCTTAAATTCCATATTTGCCACTTTCGAAACTGTCGCATAAACGGCCATCTTGGATTTTTCTCACCAAAATCTTCTATAGTAAAACAATATGAAATGTAAAATGTATTCTCGAGAACCATTGGATCGATTTTAACCAAATTTCGCTACAACGATCCTTGGGCCATCGGAATCTAAGTATGTTCAAGCACAGTTGATATACCAATTCGGCCGGTGGGGGGGGGGGCATCTTGGATTTTGGTTGATTTTCTGAAATATCTTTAAAAGTCTTCGCTGAAACCACTTAGGGAATTGATTTGAGACTCATCAATCATCATCTAGGGCAAACAGCTGAGGCAAGTTGGCAAGAGGGAACGTGATTGGCCAAATGATTCGACGACCATCTGGGATGAGCTAATTTTAACGAAAATGATTTCTCCCAAACCTATGAAGGGATCAGCCAAAAATTTAAAAGTATCATTAGATATTAGCGCCATTCAACTTTGCTCAAGGGTAACCCAGATAACGCAGCTTACTGGGCCGATGCTGGGCCGATACTTTTAGTATCGGCCCGGTATCGGCCCAGCATCGGCCCAGTAAGCTGCGTTATCAGGGTAGTATGTTAAAAACGTGGCCGCCATCGACTAATCAGATTTCAGCATATTGGCGGTCATATTGGGATATTTTGTTTGATCGGGTTGAATACTGACGCCATTTCAGTTGAACACTTATTCGTGACGCTGATCACCATGACCTTTGGAAATCGGTCTTGGCCGGAAAGAGTGTATGGGATTCATTATCAGTATTTCCACTGGGTCTCATCATCTCTTTTGTGGCCAGGTGATTAACAGTTGGATGTGTCAGTCGGCGTGTTTCAGTGCTTGAACTGGACAGAGAGCACGACAGACCGTGATGCAATAAAGTTTAACATAGCGCCATTCTCAAAGGACCGAGATCACCTGCCAGCATTACAGAGAAACCTGTCTAATCCGGACACTTCGTGACAAATTTTAGAGTGGTCACTAAAACCAGATGGTCACTAAATATAAGTCGACTACCATATGAAATAGCTTATGTGGTCAAAAGATGGTGGTCATTTAAGACGGGTGGTCGAAAGACCACACGTCTTAAAGAACCACCATCTTTTGGTCCGCCAAAAAGTGTCCATTATACACAGGTTTATCGACATACACCATTTTATACGGCAAATTCCTGTCATTAGGCCATTGCTTAGGGCTAAATGATCTTGCATGCGTGAAGTCCCGCTGACCGTGACCAGTTAGCCAGCAAATGGTTCGCCGTAATGTCAGACATAAATATAGGCATACCTCTTGAGAGCGACCGCCTATATACTGGGACCACAAGAGATTAGTTTTATAAGACCGGTGGTCGTAAGACCAGGTGCCTTAAGTAAATACCACCTTGTGCTTATTGTGGTTGGCATATCTTATGATGAGGGATTGTATTAAGCGATCACATGAAACTACTCACCACATGTTTTGTGGTCCATAGGGTGGTCGTTTAGGACAGGTTTTCTGTATTGAAGCATACTGACTGTTTGATTTGATTGATTATCTAGTCTTGACATAATTATGGGGTGTTCTTGTCACGCCAATTTCACTCAGGCACTTCGTGTTGTACCGGACCATGTTGGTGAAATAAGTTTTTATGTAAAGACGTACGCTACAAGTTTTAAATGAGATCTAACTAAACGATTATGTTATAAATATTACTCAAACGAAGCGTTTGACAAAATTGAACAAGATTATCTAACTCTTAGCAGTAAGTATGAATTAATCTGCTTAGTTGGAGATTTTAATGCAAAAACTGAACCACATCGTGATTATGAAATGTATGATAAGTTTACAATCCAACAGTTTAGAGTAGACGATTGGGCAAATGAAGAACTCCAAAAATTGTCATACAATGGGTTCCCCATAGAAAGACACAGCCAATGTCAAGCACTACTGAACGGCAATGGTCGAAAGTTATTGCAGCTGTGCAAAAATCTCTGCGTCTTCATTATAAATAGCTGGCTAGGTAAAGACGCGACAATGGGCAAAGCGACCTGTAGACATGGAACTGTATTAGATTATCTGATAGCAAATAGGAAAATTATTGAAATAATACAAGAATTTGAGGTATACGACTATGATCCGCTAATTTCAGACATACACTGCGCACTTCACATAGGTATAACACGCAGCAACGACGCCGCCGACGACGACGATGATAATAATAATAATAATAATAATAATAATAATAATAATAATAATAATAATACACACCAGGCGAACACCAACAAACGAATCCACTGGGTTCCACATAAAAAAGAACTGTTTGTGCAAAACCTAAGCTCTGATACGCTTAAGGAGATTAAGACAAAATTAAGCCAGATAGAATTAGCTGACCAGGAAGATATCAACGTAATAATGCATATGATAAGCCATCTGTTTATTGACAGTGCGCAAAAGACATTCGGCAAGAAAAACATCTACCAAGGTAGACGTAAAATTAATAACCAACCGTGGTTCGGCAAAGAATGCTCCCAGAAATGCCAACTATACCACACAGCACGAAAAGGATATAATCTTAACAAAACTGAAAACTACTATCAAAGACTTAAAGAGGCTAGCAACCAGTACAAACGAGCAGTTAGGCGGTACTCACAAGACATGCGCCAACAACTACACACAAAGCTACGCAACCTACACAAAACGCCCGCTTGCTTGCCTGCCTGCCTGCATGCCTGCTGGTCGGCCCGACCGCTCGCCCACCCACCCGCCACCGGTCCGCCTGCCCCACCTGTTTGTCGGCCTGTCTCTCTGTCTGCCTGTTCACCTGCATGTACGCACGCCTGTTCACTTACCTTGCCTCCTGCCTGCCGTCCCACATGTCTGCCCACCCACTCTCAACCACCCTACCTGACCGTCCACCCGCCCACCAATCTATCCCACGCACAGCCTGACCTCCCACCAGCTCGCCCGCCTGCCTGGATCAAATTCTAGATATGTGGCAATCTAATGGTCATATTTGGCCCAAATTTTAACACAAGGTGTGCATCAATGCACTAGGATTCCACAACTTTGGACGAAATAAAAAAACCAAAATCCGGACCTACACACGTCCCGTTAACTTTAAGAGCCACCATTCTATGTCACCCAAAATACACGAGGCCAAAGCAGATTAGAGGGCAAAAGAATAAATAGATGACTGACATGTTTTTAATTGTTCACCACATTTTATTTTCGTTGACAACTATATTACATAGAACTTTGATGGGTTTGATATACATTGTTCTTGGCAAAAGGTGACGAACAAACATACGACCAGTATTTACATTATGTAAGGAAGCTGATGCATGTGTAGACACCCGCCACATTTTGTAGTTTTAAAATCCAAAATAATTAACGATATTTCTACATTTAGTTTTTTATTCAAATTAACGCAATTATTAAAATACAATAATAAAGGTCATTTATGCGTTCCAATTTAAATCTGGAACACGTGCCTACCTGTCAAATTTCGGATTTTTTTTGGGCTCACGACGATGTAAGGGAGATAAATCAGGTTTTAAAAGACAGATTTCGTACGCACAACTTTCCGTGATTATGTCCCCGGCGTGTGCTATTTTCTGTTTGGAGATGTGTTATTGAACAAAAGATTTATTTGTTATCGTCAAGCAAATCGCTGAGTTTGTTTTGCAAACAACGGCGTATACATGGCCTCTATACATGAACTTACTTTTTTGACAAATTTATGGTGAAAGAGAGAAACAATTAAAACCGTTTTGCATATTGTTTTCAAACTCTTCAAATTCGCCTATTGGTTCTCTAGCTTAGGCGATTCTTTAAAACAGGTGGTCGCAATACGAAAGAATAACTGTCTTAATAAATTAATAAATAAAAAAGAATAACTGTCTTAAGGAACCACCAGCTCTTGGCGCCACAAGTCATATTCTATAGCAAGCCACTTGTAGTAAGATGCCACCTGTCCATAGTGACAAATGGATGAATACATCTCTAGCCATGCCCCGCCCATTTCTAACTAAGCTACGCCTACCTATTTAAGCGAGTTGGAATCGAGTTATATAATTTGAATCCTGAATTCCCAGAATCCCAATTTCAAGGTAAGTTGATTAATATTTTGAAACTAATTTTGCCTATGGCAGCAACGGCGCTCAGTCAAATTAGTTTCAAAATATTCAACAGAAAGATTTTGTAATTTATAAATTTCTCGAGCTTCATGATTGAGTTAAAAAAACGTCATTTTTATTGTGACGTCACCCTACTTGAGTAACAGATCGGATACCTCCAGTGTCTGTTCTCCCTAAGGTGGTCATTTAAGACAGATGTTACTATGTCATTAATTACCAATGGACTTTCCAGTTTTAGCTATGCCCCCCCCCCACCCTCCATCTCTAGCTAAGCTCCACCCATACCTTGCTCGTGTTGGGATCGATCGATCCCTGAACCTCCTGACTAGCAATTTCCAGAAAACAATACAGGTAAGCTTTAAGTAAGCGGGTAAGCCTATAGCAGCAACAGCGCCCAGTCAAATAAGTATCAAAATATTCAACAGCATGAAATAGCAAAGACATACAATTCGTACAACGTGTCAGACTATTGTTGGACTATTACGCTTTTAAGACGGACTAAATAGAGTCATTCATGCTGTAATTGATTATGACGTCATCCTACACGTCACGTAGTTGATTATGACGTTATTTGATGGATGGATAAACTGGAAAGGTCAGTTACGATGTTTCAATATACACAATTCTCTGGAAAGCAATAATTATTTATAGTTTATTTAAACTTATCTGCATTTTATTTAAAATTTTCCGTAATTTATTTAAAATTAGTTATAAGTTATTCTATATTATTTTCGAAATCCGGGTCTGTGCTAGCTTTTATGTAACCACCGTGCCCACTTTTTAATCTTGTAATATTCGTGCGGTCGGCACTTGTCCAGGAGAGGGTGCTCAAAGTAACTTTGCCAGGACACTGGAATAGAAAATATTAACAAACTTAAGTCTGAACCCAGCAGCACACAAGCGAGCCAAAAACCCGGCTTCTACAGGGTTCTTATAAAATGCCCATTTGCAGACCAAGAAAAACGATTTTTGTAAATCCATCACCGGAATGACTGGCTCGATAACCGAGCCAGTCATTCCAGTGGTAAATTTTCGTATATAATCTTTTCTTGTAAATATACATTTGGTATGAGAAAATCCTAAGGCCACGTTCTCACTATCAGGAATAACGCCACACTGACGTATGGCGTTATTCCGGATTCACTTTCTAGTGAGAACATGACCTTAGATTTCCTGAACAAATTTGAGGATTAAATGTCTAAGCGCAGTGTATGCGTCATTGCTGCGTGCGTGTGTGCGTGCGTGAGTGCGTGCATGAGTTGTGGGGAGAGAGAGAGAGAGAGAGAGAGAGAGAGAGAGAGAGAGAGAGAGAGAGAGAGAGAGAGATCGATCGATCCCAACACGGGCATCGCTAAAAGTGTATTCCTGCATTGACAGTGGAAGGTGATGATGGAGGTGCTGCTACTGTTAATTCTGGATGCAGTTGTAGTGGCGATTGTGGTGCTGGTGTTGGTCTTGCTCGTGGTAGTTGTGGTGATATTTGCGCTGCTGCTGTTTTTGTTGTTGGTGGTGGTGGTGGTTGCGGTGATAGTGGTGATGCTGACGCTGTTGGTGGTTGAGGTGCTAGTTGTGGTCGTGGCTGTGATGGTGGTGGGTATGGTGATGTCGTGGTAGTGGGGGTGGTAGTGTTGGTGGTTTTGTGCTGTTAGTGGTAGTTGTGGTAATGGTAGTTGTGCTGTTGGTAGTTGTGGTGGTAATGGTGGAGCTGGTGGAGGTGGTATTTGTGGAGGTACTGGTGGTGCTGGTGGCACTTGTGGTAAGGGTTATGATACTGTCGTAGTGGTATCACACCCATTTGTAGTACTGGGAGTTGTAGTAGCAGTTGTGCTGGTGGGGGTTGTGGTGCTAGCTATGGCGGTGGTTGTCGTCGTAGCTTAATGGTGTTTGTGCTGTCCGTAGTAGTAACACCCGAGCACCTTGGACGTTATTTTCACAATATTCAACATAATGTAGGCACGACTGATGAAGTATGTGTGTTGCTAACTTACCCCACAGACTACCAATTAAAGTTGGGCAGACGGACGGACGTGTTTCAGTAGAGTACCAGAATAACATGGATCCCTTGAAAATAAAATAAAATAAATAAATAAATACATAATTAAATAAATAAGTAAACAAATAGTTAATTAAATAAATAATTAAATGAATAATTAAATAAATAAATAAATGAATAATTAAATAAGTAATTAAATAAATAATTAAATAAATAGTTAAACAAATAATTAAATAAATCAACTGATTGACTAATCGACCGACCGACTGACCAACAGACAGACTGATCGATCGACCAACAAACCGTCCGACTGACCGACATGGTGACAGGCCACCTGACAGACCCAATAACCCACCCATTCACCAACCCACCCACCCACCCACCCACTCACCCCCAACACACCGATTCACCAACCCGCCCATACACCCACACACCCACCCACACACGCAACCACATACCCACCCACTCAAACCCAACCACCCGTACACCCACCGATCCACCCACCGACGCACCCACCCACAACCCACCAACCAACTCACCACTGACTGACCGACCCACCCAGTAACCCACAAACCCGCCCACTCACCAACCCACCATGGATGGATGGATGGATGTTATGCTCACCCGCTTGACTGGAACTTTAACGTTCTGCATAGGAAACACCAGCTCTCCCCCGTCATGCATATTTGATAACTGAAAGAGAAATATCATTAAAACAGATTCTAGGAGCCGGTAATTATAAAAACATTATCATTTATATTTCTTTTAAAAGACATATTAACCATCCGATCTAAGTGTGAATGCAGAAATCATACAACATCAGAGTTACCCGTGACCTCATCTATAGCTTTTTAAACAAGAGCTTCCATTCCGGTACATGGCATTATGGAACCCTATCACGAGCAGTCTCAATGGACCTTACCACTTTATACAGCAATCATATGAGGTTATAATCAACTACTTGATGTGTAGGATGACGTCATAATTAATGACGTCATGAATGGCGTAGGTAAGTTCGTCATGAACGCTTAATTGATGACGTTGTTGTACGAATTGTATTTTTTATTATTTAATAGAGATGCTGTTGAATATTTTGAAACTAATTTGACTGGGCGCTGTTGCTGCCATAGGCAGCAACAGCACCCAGTCAAATTAGTTTCAAAATATTCAACAACTTACCTGTATAGTTTTCTGGAAATTGATAGTCAGACAGTTCAGGGATCGATCGATCCCAACACGGTTAAAGCATGGGCGGAGCTTAGCTAGAAATGGGCGGGGCATAGCTAAAACTAGATTCCGCCATCGAAGAGCATCACGAATGGTAGTTGTGCATTTGAAGCAGTTACAAATGGTGGCTGGTGGTTGTGTATTCATCAAGTATCCATGTGGCAGTGACTAAGAAATGGCCATTCCAGTAGGACACGCCTGCTCTCACTGAAAGCACTTGAAAACGCCATTGAAGTTTTAACAACAGATCAAAGATCAGATGATGCATTGTCTGTATTACAAGGTCTGAGCTCACAAAACCTTGATCTCATTGGCCTGGTAATCGTCTTGTAGACAGTGCCATTCAATCCCAGCATCGTTGCGACCCAAGGGATTCCATGTTATTGTAATACTTTTGGAAACGAAGGAGCTGACGGTCTGGAAAAAGATGTGGCAAGAAAAGAACAGAAGAATAACATCGTCATAATTTAACGCTCACAGATGTCTAGCTCATGTTATAATGATAACCTGGAGTGACACGTATCCAGAGCATGACTTATCATCCAACCATCATCAGTTGTCCAGAAGAGAACACGTAGTAATCATCCGCCTCCGCACATGGCACTGCAGGCTGCATTGTTAATGAAAGATTCCAGTTTCTCAGTCAATCATATAATGTCATAATCAACTACGTGACATGCCTGATGATGTCATAATAAATTACGTTATGAATAACGTGGCTAAGTTCGTCACGAACGCTTAATTGATGACAGACTAAGCGTTCTTGTACGAATTGTATGTCCTTACTATTTAATAAACATGCTGTTGAATGTTTTGAAACTAATTTGACTGGGTGCTCACTGCTCAGTCAAATTAGCTTCAAATTATTGAAAGGCTTACCTGTATAGATTTCTAGAAATTCATAGTCGGGAGTTCAGGGATCGATTGATCCCAACACGGGGTAAGTGTGGGTGGATCTTAGCTAGAGCAAGGCGTGGCATAGTTAAAACTGAAATCCTACATTATACAACAAACTCAATATTGTGTCCCTGTGCCACCAACCAAGAAACACATGTTACTGAATTGATCACGATTTGATCAACAGCATCACTGCCGCTGGCCAACAACAATAACCCCATGGCAACCTGTAGGCCTACTAAGATAAAGCCAACCTGGCGAAAACAGCCATATTTATCCATATGTGAACGTAAGAATAAGAAAACTTTTCATATATTGAGCAGCTAGATCCCGGATTAGAGGGTTTCATTTAACAGATACAAAGGCTGATAGATCTATGCACTTTATATATTACGGAATTCCTTGCATAGAGTACTTCTAGTAGGCCAATACTAGCATTTGAACTTCCATTCATATATATGAGGGCACTGAATATTCAAGAGTATGCAAATTTGAAATTCCAGAAATATTAAAAAACATGAAAAACTTTGGTGGTAGAATGAATTGACCAGTGTTTCGCAGAGAACACCCGTAGCGGCTATGGTTGTAACTGATTTCTATCATTTATTGCGGTTTGTATTCTCCTCTTGATAGTTTCTTAATTTTCCTTCCCATAACTCAACCCCTCTATTATGCATGAACATTTCACATCAATGTTAGTAAATAGAGAAGCTGGAACGAGGTCACTTTTCATATCACTATTATGGACCGAGTTGAAAATTATCAATTTGCACGAGCTTTAGCGAGTGCAAAATTGATAATTTTCAACGAGGTTCATAATAGTGATATGAAAAGTGACCGAGTTTGTGATTTTATTTATCATATAAACTGTAATTTTGAAATATTTGCCAATAGTTGCTGATGTGACTTTTATCTGATTTCTCATTGTTGATTTTCGCTGTGATCGACGCACCACTACTTGATAACAGATACTGAATACGCAGCAAAATATAGTGACAAACACAAAATCTGGCGATGTCAGCCGTAAACTACACTTTTCTACTAAGACTATCGAAGAGCCACGGCCATCAATCGTTACTTCGCTGCCGACTGACAAACTGTCAAACGATGACATTTTGCGATGATGTTTCATGAATGACAAATCGTAGTAAACAAATCGTAGTAAAACAGTACCGTGTAGTAATCCCTACGCGTCACGCTCACATCAATAGATGTTTTAATTGGTCGATTTAAATGGGTTGCGCACCCAACAGCCAATGCAAATACTCCGTTGAATATGGCACGTGCGCTCATATCGATAAATATGGAACGGGCTAGAATGCTTGTTTATATGTAAAAGCTGTTACTGTCTGCAACAACTTTCAGGAGTAGCATGGTCGTATTTACGAAGAGTTCCTAAGCTATGCACCCGCCTAACTGCTTGCACTTATTTAGAAGCCCTGACTGCGTTGTATTCACTAAAAGATGGATAAATATTCACCTAGTGTAGGAGAATACAGACATAGACATTTTTGGACTTAGGCCAGAGTTAAGGATTCTTGCGTACTTAAGTACCCTTCGTGAATACGCCACCCCTACCACACCACATCCTTGCCAATCTAAACAACATTCCATGTTTGGCCACACCGCCACTTTTCATGGGGAGAGAAACGTGATGAAACTACTTACAAACACCACGAAGTCACCAATTTTACCGCCAAGACTGTGAGACACCAGCGGCTGCATTAATAATAATAATAATAATAATAATAATAATAATAACAATAATAATAATAATAATAATAATAATAATAATAATAATAACAATAATAATAATAATAATAATAATAATAATAATAATGGTGGTGGTGGTGGTGGTGGTGGTGCTGGTGGTGGTGGTAGTGGTGGTGGTGGTGCTGCTGCTGCTGCTGCTGCTGCTGATGATGATGATGATGATGATGTAAATATGTAGTGATTTCAATAGGCATCATACTCATAGTTAATTAAGAATATTAAGATTCTCACATAGACACGAAAGGGCATGAAAGGCTGCATAATTTCAGTGGTTTTGTCTCTGTGTTGTCGTGTCATCATAATGTTTGGGGGAGCGCCCAGGAGCATTTGCAACACCGTATGCTTAGACTAACAAACTACTAGTGGTTGTGACAAGGTCATTGGCTAAACTGGCCTTATCCTAATGGACCTTTCCGATTTTTAGCTATGCCCAGCCCATCTCTAGCTAAGCTCCACCCACACCTCGTTCGTGTTGGACTCGATTGATCTCTGAACTAAGAGAGACTATCAATTTCCAAAAAACTACTCAGGCCAGCTGTTGAATATTTTGAAACGAAAATTTTAATGGGTGAATGTCTAAGGCAGCAACAACGCCCAATCAAATTAGTTTCAAAATATTCAACAGCATGTTTATTAAATAGCAAAGAATTACAAAGACATACAATTCATACAACGTGTCTGACTCTGAGATTTGATGACGGGCTATATGGAACCCTTTGTTACGTAATGATTGTGACGTCATCATACACGCGCTGAGCTGATTATGACGTCATACGAGGTCAGATGATGGATGGATACTCTGGAAAGGTATATTGTATGATAACACGATGTGTGCACAAAGGGTCCATGCTTTAACCGCAAAACCTCACATCTATTATTAATACAATTGCGGTCAATAATACGCTAAATTGGTTTTTATGTATACCAAACATTGTATGATCCATGTGATGTAACTATAGCGTCTTATAAACAAATAGATTCAAATGGACAATCACATAGGCTAATCTATTAACGGAGGACTAGAGGGATGCATTACTAGCCCCGCCCATTTGTAGCCAAGATCTGTTAAGTCTAAATAAACTAGGAATCTCATCAAATTTGCCAAACACTGTATCTGATATCCGACCAGTACTAGGCATTCTTGCCTACACTGATCTGCAGGTTAATCTGTTCCAACACAGAGATTAGCATAATAAACGCCCTTCTACAGATCTAGGTTCATCCAGCTTTCCTCTGATTACCATGGCAGCAACTTTCTAGAACTAACGATGGATTCCTTCAATTACTCAAGTGGTTCATAACAATAATGTGTCATGTTAGTCATTAAATTTAGGATTGCTCTATTGGGTATCGACCCGATAATTAACTTTCGTAGTAAAATAGTCTCTACGCCTTGAGGAACATAAAAGATCACGTGTCTTTTGATACCGATCATGTCGTAGCATCAAGTTAAAGGGAGCTAAATTAAAAACATGCTGACAACTTAGAGAAATTGTGCGTGTGAGCGTGCGTGCATACATGCATGAGTTCGTGCGTGTGTGCGTACGTGCGTGCGCGTGCACATGTATGTACGCGCTTGTGTGCGATATCAACAAACCTCAGTTGGAGAGTCAGCCGTACCCGAGAAGCCGAAATTTCGCACCTGAAATTAATCATCATTTGAATAGAAGGCAGTTAAAGCAGTTTAGAGAAAAGATAATTACAATCAGCCAAATCATTTATCTATTTGTCCACCATCCTGCTTCTCGAGAGGCTCGCCCATCTATCCGTGCATACAATCAACTAGGCATCCATTCATTTATACATTCATCCATCTATATTTGCACACACCCATCAATTCACTCATCTATCTGACTGTCCTTCTAGCCAGTGGAGAGTTACTTAGTCAGTTAATTGCTCACTTGTTCAGTCAGTTGATCTGGCTCTTTAACAATCAGTCAGTCAGCCAGCCAACCAGCCAGCCAGCCAACCAACCAGCCAGCCAGCTAGCTAACCAACCAGCCACACAGCCAGCCAACCAATCAGCCAACCAGTCAGCCAGCCAGCCAGCCAGCCAGCTAACCAGCTAGCCAGCCAGCCAGCCAGCCTGTCAAACAGCCAACCAACCAGCCAGCCAACCAGCCAGCCAGCCCACCAGCCAGCCAACCAGTCAACTAGGCAGCCAGTCAGCCAACCAGTCAGCTAGCTAGCCAGACAACCAGCCAACCAGCCAGCTAGGCAGTCAGCCAACCAACCAACCAAACAACCAACCAACCAACCAACCAACCAACCAACCAACCAACCAACCAATCAATCAATCAATTAACCAATCAATTAACCAATCAATTCACGATGCCACTTAAGAATTATTATCTTTAGACACATACAGATGGATGGACAGCAGGGAATGACTGTTGCAAAATCATGTCAATTATTGTGTAATGGGTTAGTTGAGAAATATTTTTCATATGTAAAACTATAGTTTACGAGTATAAAACTATGTTTCTAATATGTAGTGCTATAATTTCAAGATTAAACCTATATTTTCCAGCTTTAGACTACATTTTCAAAGTACAGTACTATAATTTCAAGGGTAAAACTATTTTTTCAAGCTTAATACTACACATTTCAAGTGTAGAATGCTATATTTCAAGAGTGAAGCTATATTAGTCAAGGCTAAATCCATACGTTTCATGGATAAAATTAAATTTTTCAGGTAGAACAAGTTCCATCTACCATACTCCAGAATCCTGATCCCTTCCTAGGATGTGGTAATAAGGTATATCTACCTATGCCATAAAATGCGGTCTTCCTACCAGGAGCTAATATGCTGTATCTAACACATGTCACACACATGCTTCTTTCCTACAAGGAGCTAATAGGCTGTATCTAACACATGTCACAAACATGCTTCTTTCCTACATCGAGCCCCGGTCTGCTGTCATGGCGCAATCATGATTCCTACCAAGAGATGACATGGTCTATGTGCCCGTATTTCCCGTCACAGCACAGCCAGAGCCTGCCCATGCCTCCCCAACTAGGTCACAATCATGTCTGTATCCTACCAGGAGCTTATAGAGTTATCCGCCCCTGTACATCGCCAAACTTACCTCCACTTTGCTCACTTCTACCGGCTCGATAAACAGGTTCTTCAAATGCTTACTCTTCCTGGTCAGACGCGGAATCCATTTCCACAGAAATCTGTTCTCAATATCCACGCTTTAATAAAGAAAGTAAAAGATTAACCGAGGCAAATATACAGAAACAGCAATAGATCGTAACCCTAATCCCCGGATAACGCAGCTTACTGGGCCAGGGTTAACCCTATACTGGCTAAATTTGGTCAAGAAATAAAAATATTTGCTTATTGAATGCCCATTTGCAGGCCAAAAGAAGACTATCTTTGATAATTTACCACTAGAATGACTGGCTCGCTTGTCCAGCCAGTCATTCCAGCGTTAAATTTACGAAAATACTCTTCAGTTGGCATGCAAATGGACATTCCTTAAGACCATAACAGAGGCCGGTTTTGGCTGGGTTTGTCATGACAGGGTTACTTGTATACATCTTATTGTCTTGAATCATTCCTTCTGAAATGTTACGTTTGCAGACACACGCACACCCAAGCACACACGCACACTCGCAAGCACGCATACATGCATGTACGCACGCATGTATATATCATGCGCACACACGTAAGTAGTATAGGGGGTATCTGTTCGTTATTGTTCTTCCCAGCAGGGGTTCTTCGAGAACAAAGGGATTTTTTGGAGAACAATGACGAACAGCCGCCCTGGCTTAAAGAACAATGGCGAACAGCCGCCCAGGGTAAAAGAACAATGAGAGTTTTGATAACAATGGCGAACAGCCGCACACGTTTTTTTGGATTTCAACACTCTGGAATGTTCTATTATTTTGAATATGTTAACCCTTAAAAGTTTAAAAGTAGTGTATTTTACGTTTAAATGTAGTGGCGGCGTGCCCCCCTCCGTGGTTATCTACCGTTGTAAAAATAATAAGAGATGATGTATGATAATAGTAGAGAGTAATGTAAAATAATAGAGTTTAAGAGGTGGTCCGATAACGGAGGTCGTATGAGGTTGAGGATGTATGAGGAATTACGGTATTGATGTTTGAAAATAATTTGACTGTTTCGTCGCTAACGTCATTAGTAAACTGTAGAATATTTAGAGACTGCCTGTAAGCTGTTATTGTCTTAGCAACAGCTACCAGATAGATTAGTAATAAAATAGATTTTAAGAGGTGGTCTGATAGTAAACTGTAGAATATTTAGAGATTGCCTGTAAGCTGTTACTGTCTTAGCAACAGCTACCAGATAGATTAGTAACAAAATAGATTTTAAGAGGTGGTCTGATAACGGAGGTTGTAGGAGTATGAGGTTGAGGATGTATGAGGAATTACGGTATTGATGTTTGAAAATAATTTGACTGTTTCGTCGCTAATGTCATTAGTAAACTGTAGAATATTTAGAGAGTGTCTGTAAGCTGTTACGGTCTTAGCAACAGCTACCAGACAGATTAGTAACAAAATATTAAAAATAATCTCGTATTAATGGTATGTTCGGTTGGAATGGTAACCAAGACTTGGTTGTGATGGATTGTATCATGGGTTAAAAAGAAGTTAACCCTTTCACCGATGAATATATAGCTCATTTTCATCGATACCATACAGGAAAACTGTTGAATATTTTGTAAATAATTTGACTGTCTGTGTCAGTTGAGGCAGAATGCTATAGTATTCCGCCTCAGTTGATATTGCTGGGTGGTTATGAGGGCGATGCTAGCGTACTTGTTTACAAGGTATGCACGATGTACGAATATTTTGAAAATTTGTTGCTGAATATTTTGATAATTTGAGTGGTAGCTAAATATTTTGATAATTGGTGGCTGAATATTATGATAATCAGTTGCTGAATATTTTGATTGGTTGCTGAATAAATTGATTGGTTGCTTAATATTTTGAAAACGATTTGACTGTGTAAATATTAATTTCTTATTAGGCGATGTTAGGTAAGAGAGAGGTGGTCTGATAACGGAGGTCGAAGGAGGAGGGAGGAATGCTATCTCAGCCACCCTCTGCTCGGCATTGTTCTCCGTGCATGAGCGCAGCTTTATTCGTCTGGCGGTCCTTTAAGAAAATGCAGGTGGTCGCTTGTAGAGGTGTCGCGAGGGATGAGGAGGATGGCTGCCGTATATGCTAGCGTATTCGCCGAGGCAAAGTCTTGCGAGATATCTCTGTACGAATATTTTGAAAATAATTGATTGTAAGCCGCTGGCGGTTTAGTCACCATTAACCTCCTCCTTGGTTTAAGTCATTTAAAAAATGGCAGTCATTTAATTATTAAATTTTCAAAATTGTTATGGAAATGGTCATCGTTGACGATCGATGTTGTATAATATTATATAGATAGTTTTATCTACCATATTTATGTCACTAAGGCGTCAATCATTTAATTATTGATTTTTTTTAAAACATGAACAAACTCCCAGTCATTTAATTTTCAAAAAATCAGAGCGTTGCGTTAAACGGGTTATAGTGATCTACGTTGTGTATATATATATATATATATATATATATATATATATATATATATATATATATATATATATATATATATATATAATTTTATCTTACGTATTTAAGGCGATTCTTTAAAGTGGAAGTCATTTAATTATTAAAATTTCAAAAATATGAGCAAAATGTGTACACAGTAAGTTTACCTATGCTATTATATAGATATTATATTATATAGATAGTGTTATCTATCGTATTTATGTCTTTAAAATGGCAGTCATTTAATTATACATTTTTCTAAAATATGAACAAAATGCGTTCCTAGTCAATGGCAATGCATTAATCGTCCACGAACAATAGCGTACAGATGACCATTTAGAACAGTAGCATCCATCGACAACTTTTGACGGATCAGAATGTGTGCTTGCATATGCATGTGTGAAGCGGGTTGTTGTGTGTAAAAACTTTATTACATTATTTTATTTTTTGAAGAGATAAAGAGTTCTCTTTCGAATGATTTGTGGGCCCTGAAAAGGGCCGTGTTTTGAAATATGTCTCAGTCTTCGCAGATCCGCACAGGCACGGTTGTCAGTTTGGTAACAAACTGTGTCATGTTTGCTTTTTGTATATCAGTCGGAGTATCACCGATTATAGGACACCCATGCAGATACTGTTTGATTGGTAATAGACTATAGCACTCCTTGCAGGTGTACACCATCTCTTTAGGTTCTGTTTTCTTGATCATACGCCTACAGACCCTCTCATGTTTCGACCGTCGGCATATGGTGTCGCAGATGTCGATGGAACACCAACGACATCACACATACCCAGTGTCTGATCTCTCAAAGTTTGTACTGCTGGCCATTTTAGCCAAATGTACATTAACATTTACATTTATACCACATCGCTCTACTACAAAAAAAAATATAAGGAATATCACGTGAGATGAAATCTGACTGCCTAAGGCTACCTAACTACTCTGCAGTTAGACATCCAACCACTTTGCGATGTTTAAACTGGAATGAGAAAATGGATTGAATTTGTACCGTTTATAGGAATATATGTACTGCGCCCGCAAATCCGCAACACGCGGCCCGCATGCGGCCGCACATGTATGCATGCATTTTGGCATGTATGCGTGTTCAGGCATGTGCATATACTTGTTGCCATCCACAACACGAGCCCGCAAATCCGCAACACGCGCCCGCATACGGCCACACATGTACGCATACATTTTGACATGTATGCGTGTTCAGGCATGTACATATACTTGTTACCATCCGCAACAAGTTAACAAGTCAACATTCATAGCACGAGCCCGCAAATCCACAACACGCGCCCGCATGCGGCCACACATGTACACATGCATTTTGGCGTGTATGCGTGTTCAGACATGTGCATATACTTGTTGCCATCCGCAACATGCGCCCGCAAATCCACAACACATTTTAGCCGAATGTACATTAACATTTACATTTATACTACATCGCTCTACTACAAAACATGTAAGGAATATCGCATGAGATGACTAGCATCCTATCAAAAACTGTTGCGTACTGACCTCCATATAATGACACATACATGCAGGCGAAAATCTTGGATATGTTCATGGGATGTGATGGATCAGTTTGTTAAATGGTTAATGCGCATAAAAATCTGTGCACGTTAAAAAAGTATCCAGGGAAATATGCTTTCTCTGACCACCTCGTTATTGTGCATAAAGCATCTATGATTCGCTTTTAACCCTTCAATTTGTATGCAAACGCATTAACCTTCATCTAAAACCCTCAAACATGAAACTAAGCAGCTTCCTACCAGTCATTTAATTTTTTTAAAAGAGAGCAAAGTACATCTCTATGCGGGTAATATATAGCTAAGCCAAGCGATGTTGTATGCATAATATTATATAGATAATAATCATGCATCTCGTATTTAAGGAGTGATCTTTAAAGCGTCAGTCATTTATTTATTAAATTTTAAAAATTGTTATAAAAATGGTGGGAACAATGTCCACCGTCGTCATCGTTGACGAATAATGACGAGCACCGTTGTATCGTTTAACGTACTAGGTTGTCGATGCGGTCCCTCGTGGTTGTAGTAAAAAAGTATTTTGAAACTAAGTGGAATTGTGGCTTCCTATGTCAAATTGTCGCATTGAACAGCACTTTTTTAAGAGTTTGTGCGCACGAAGACGCTAGTGCGAATTGTAGCTTCCTATGTCAAATTAGTATCAAAACTATTCGCTTAAACTACCAATGCGCCACGATTTAGGTTTGAAAAATCAGAAAATAACATCCCTGGAATGAGTGTAGGGGTGGTCGCATAACTGAGGTCGAATGAGTGAGGAGGAGGAGGGATGAGGTATGCTAGCACGGTGCTGCCTGGCATGAGGGATGAGGTATACTAGCATACTTGTTTACAAGGCCGGCAATGTGCGTTGTACGAATATTTTGAAAATAATTTGACTGCGGCGTTAGCAACAACTTTCTATCAAATCATTTCCATGAAATCTTGCTAGGAAGTAGATCCCTGGAATGTCTGAAACACCTCACCAGTCAGCCAGTTAAAGGTAATAAAACTAGGAAAAATTACTATGTCTGGGTACACACAGTATGAATGCATTATGAGTACCTAGTCAATGAGACCCCGACAACAAAAAATAATATAGTTGGCTAACCATTGTCTGGACATTGTGGCCGCAACCACCTACTACCAATACCGACCATCATCACCATCACCACCACCATCACCATCCCTCTATCACCACCAGCACCACCACCCACTAAGCACCAACACCCACCACCAAGTATTAACCCCACCCCATTATCAACCACAACACCTATTTTCATAATAATAGCCAACCCCACCGCCACCACCACTAAGTACAACAGTACTCCAATTTGTATATTGAGGGATGTGGGGGGACCCGGCTGGGAACCTACAATCATCAAACACACGCATAAAGAACCAATGTTTTATTTGTATCCATATTTTTACATTGAAGTAAATATTACATATGATAAAAACCTATAGTTCCTGTAGCATAAGCAAATAGTCAATGTTCTGGAGATCCATTTTATCGATGACTGGTTCCTTATGGATCAGATCCATCACCGTCAGAATCATCATCATTATCCTCAGCATCTAGATGGTTCCTTATGTACTTCTTGATCAGAAACTCTCTTTTTCGAAAAGCTGAGAAGACTGCTTCATCGTATGCGTACCCCTCGTCAATAAAATCTTTAATTTCCTGACGAATTATTTTAATGAGCGTAGAATTCTGTAATCGTCTCGACTGGAACATTATGTCTATACACTTTGTAACTAAAGCATCAGCATATACGGAAATAGGCACATTGCCTACACCATTTGGGTCTGTGTCCACTTCACCATCCTCATCTTCTAAACCTGATTGTTCAGCGTCTAAGACCTGCTTAATATTTTGGAATATGGTAAATAGTTCCTCATTGCCTATGGCTTCTTTTTCATCTTCACCTTCATCTTCACTCTCAGACTCCGCTGAGTCATCACTGTCTTCACTCTCCAACTCCGTTGGCTCATCATCTTCACTCTTCATCTCTGTCATTTCTTCATCTTCACTGTCTAGATTTTCGCTATCTTCATCGTTATGGAATCGGATCTTATGCCGCTTCAGGTCATTTGACCTATTAAAAGTTGAACCACATTCAAAACATTTATGTCTCGGCATATTGATTATAGGATAAATCTAGCAAGTATTCAAGTTACAAGGTTCTTCAAAGAAATCTGACTGCCTAACTACTTTGCAGTTACACGTCCAACCACTTTGTGATGTTTAAACTGGAATGAGAAAAGAAATTGAATTTGTACCATTTATAGGATTATATGTACTGCGGCCGCAAATCCGCAATATGCGCCCGAAAATCCACAACATGCACCAGCTATCCACATCATGCACCCACAATCCGCAACATACAACCGCAAATCCGCAACATGTGCCTGCAATCCACATCATGCGCCCGCGATCTGCAACATATGCCCGCAAATCCGCAAATGCGGCCTGCATGCGGCCGCACATGTATGCATGCATTTTGGCGTGCATGCGTGTTCAGGCATGTACACACACTTGGTGCCATCTGCAACACGCACCCGCAAATCCACATCATGCGCCCACAAATCCGCAACATACTCCCGCAAATCCGCATCATGCGCCCACAATCTGCAACATACACCCGCAAATCCGCATCACGCACCCGCAATCTGCAACATATGCCCGCAAATCCTCAACATGCAACCGCAATCCACAACAAGAGGTCGCAATCCGCAACATGCGGTGGTGGTGGTCGTGCCCAGTGGTTGGTGGTGGATGTCGGTACTGGCGTTGGTGGTGCTAGTGGCAGTGGTGTTGAAGGCGGTGGTGTTGATGCTCGTCGTGATGGTGGTGGGTGTTGGTGATGATGATGGGGTGGAGGATATAGGTGGGTGGTGGGTGGTGTTTGCTGTTGCAATGTCTAGACAAATGGATAGCCAGCAGAGCCAGTCATTCTGATGATAACATTTCAAAAATAGTCTTCTGGTGCATGCATGCACACAAGGGCGTACACCGGTGCATGCACGCACGCACAAGGGTACAACATATAACTAGCAGTATCGCATATTAGTACATGTGCATACGAGCGAGACCTTTATTAAATCCTCATTGACATACCCTCTCCAACCTATATGCCATTTTTTCAAACACAGTGCTCTCACACATTCCGACCACAATGTCTAGACAAATGGATAGCTGTCAGAGTCAGTCATTCCGATGATAAATTTTCAAAAATAGCCTTCTCTAAGGATGCAAGTATGAATATGAAGAAATTCGCTATGGGTTGGTGGGTGCATGGGTGGTGGTGGTGGTGGGGTTAATGCATGGTGTTGGGTGTAGGTCATAGTGGTGGAGGTGGTGGTGTTGTTGGTGGTGGGTGTTGGTGATGATGATGGTGGTTGGTGGGGGGGGGGAGTGTTTGCTGGCACAATGACTAGACAAATGGATAGCCTGCAGTGCCAGTCATTCCGATGATTAATTTTCAAAAATAGTCTTCTCTTGTACCACAAATATGAATATGAAGAAAATGGACATTTTCTTGAAGAAATTCTAGGGTTAAAAGGTTTAATAGCATCCATGTAATGACGTAACATGAGGTGGTCGCTTAGGGCAGGACTGAATTATATAGTAAAAAAACATGGTTATAATGTATCACTGCTCTGTAGCCACAAGGATATATTTATATTTGTAGTAAACGGCCATCTATGATTATGCTACTACGCTCAAAATGTTGCTCTTAATTGTCGTATCTTTAAGCATCGGTAAACAGCAATAGCCGGTGAGCGGGTGCAGGCGTTATTATTGATTTTTTTAAAACTCTCGGCGAGGACATTATAATATCCCGTGCTTAGAACGAGACGGGTGGTGTTTTAACATTCTTTCATTATTAACACGTGCCATGTTTGTAACTCGATTAAGGACCGATCTCACGGCTATTCAAGACGTATGGTTAAATCATACGCAACAAATAATCTTTTTAGCATAAGTACGCTCTACATACAATTCTATAAACGGAACCCTCAGAGATATAATGACCACGTTTTAACCATCGTATCTAAAACGATTGACGTCATTGCAAAGTATTTAAAAAACAATTTGTGCGTAATGACGGTTAAAAGTCAATCAAAATATTCAACAAAAAATAGTTTTACTAATAACGTTAGCGACGTCAAATTTATTTCAAAATATTCAACAGTTTACCTGTATGGTATCGATGAAAATGAGATATATATTCATCGGTATTAGGGTTAACTTCTTTTTAACCCATGATACAATCCATCACCACCAAGTCTTGGTTACCATTCCAACCGAACATACCATTAATACAAGATTATTTTTAATATTTTGTTGCTAATCTGTCGGGTAGCTGTTGCTAAGACAGTAACAGCTTACAGACAGTCTCTAAATATTCTACAGTTTACTAATGACGTTAGCGACGAAACAGTCAAATTATTTTCAAAATATACAGCAATACCGTAATTCCTCATACATCCTCAACCTCCTCCTCCTACGACCTCCTTTATCAGACCACCTCTTAAAATCTATTTTGTTACTAATATGTCTGGTAGCTGTTGCTAAGACCGTAATAGCTTACATGCAGTCTCTAACTATTCTACGATTTACTAATGACGTTAGCGACGAAACAGTCTCATTATTTTCAAACATCAATACCGTAATTCCTCATACATCCTCAACCTCATACTCCTACAACCTCCGTTATCAGACCACCTCTTAAACTCTATTATTTTACATTACTCTCTTATTATTTTTACATTATCTACCACAGTAGATAACCACGGAGGGGGGGGGGGGCGCGCCGCCACTACATTTAAATGTAAAATACACTAATTTTAAACTTTTAAGGGTTAACATATTCAAAATAATAGAACATTCCAGAGTATTGCAAATCCAAAAAAACGTGTGCGGCTGATCGCCATTGTTATCAAAACTCTCAAACGGGTGCCGCTGTTCGTCATTGTTCTTTTACCCTGGGCGGCTGTTCTCGATGGTTCTTTAAGCCAGGGTGGCTGTTCGTCATTGTTCTCCAAAAAATCCTTTTGTTCTCGAAGAACCCTTGCTGGGAAGAACAATAACGAACAGATACCCCCTATACTACTCACGTATGCACGAACTCACACACACCCATGCACGCATGTACATATCTCACACGCACGCACACACGCACGCAAACATCGGACGCATGCGCTTGTGGTCTAAAGTGTTTATTAAACATACCTTGTAGGTGGATAGTTGTAGGTTCCCGACATCGAATGTTTCCTCATCTGGAATAAATAAACTAAAATTAACCAAAAACCCTGAGACATCTCTTCTTCTGGTGCTGGGAATCACCCTCATCCATAGAGTGACCACCCCACACTGACACATGTGCCACTGGGCGTGGTCTGATCGGCACTCATGTATAAAACACCTTTCAGATTAGTTGATTTGACATGCACGACATATAGGCCACATCTTGGATCCCATCACCTGCATACCTGGCAACTGTTTACCATTAATATAATATGTCAACAACAGTAATAAATAAATTTATAGAAAATATTCATGGCTATTATCGTCGTCAATTATCGCCATTTCCTAGTTTCCATCATGTTCACAGACATTATTATTGTTATTTTCATCAAATTGAGGGATCCATTTCAAGCTATGTCACACCCATTTCTAGCACAGCTCCGCACACGGTTTGCACGTGGTGGGATCAATTTATATACGTGGAACCCTGAATTACCAGAACCGCAATTTCAAGATAACTATATATACTGGAACGCTGTTGAATACTTTGCAACCAATTTGATCTGCGGATGTTGGCAGCAACAGCCCCCAGTCAAATAAGCCCCAAACGTACACAGAAGTTAATTAAAATGGTAAATTATGACGGAGGTAGATACTTTACTATGTATTGTGACGTATTGTGACGACAGCCTACATGTGACGTAATTAAGTATTCCATCATAAGCTTCAGTGACAGATCGACAACCCCCCCCCCAACCAGTTACATCATGATCATAACAGGAGACCTACACACAATTAAGCATAGATTTTTTTCGTACAGGATCATTAACTGACAGATCCATAGCTTCTACAAGCACTAGAAGGGTATGTTTTCCATGGCACAACGTGCGACAATATCAGGGGAGTTGGACACCAGTGAGCCAAGGATTTTGCCCTTCTTCCATTCAACCCCAGCCGCTCCGTGCTGATTTAGTCTGTCACTGACAGGTGTACGTGGATAAACTGGGTCCTGTCTTCCTTCATGAAGAGATTAGGGAGATTATCGGGAGGCTTCTTTTCCTAGGGAGATTATCGGGAGGCTTCTTTTCCTCATCGATGAAGTCTGCATCATCTACATGCGCCATGTCTAGTGAGAGGTACAGTATATATATATATATATATATATATATATATATATATATATATATATAGGTTTACTTAGGGGTTGCTATCTGTTTGTTTCACCTACCATTGTTTAAATGTAGGCGGAGTTTGGCTCATAAGAATGGATTCATGAATTACCATACGAATGGATGAGAAGCTACTTAATTGTTTCATCGCTGAAATATCGATATCTTAATGGAGACCTGTCACTCAAGTATATGATGAAATAATCAATTACGTCACGTGTAGGCTGCCGTCACGATCAAAATGTAGAATGAATGATGCATCTATCTCCGTCATGAACACTGACATGTCCGTCAAGTGTACGAATTGTGTGTATTTGATGGATTTGCTATTTAATGAACATTCTTTTGAATAAAATATTCAACAGCTTACCTGTATAGTTACCTTAAAATTGGGATTCTAGGAATTCAGGGTTCAAAGTGTATATATCGATTCTAACATTCGTAAAAGTGGAGCTTGGCTAGAAATTGGCGGGTCATAGCTAGAAATTGGCGGGTCATAGCTAGAAATTGGCGGGTCATAGCTAGAAATGGGCGGGGCATAGCTAGAAATAGATTATTGCAAAAAAACCAAACAAGCTGGTCAATCTTTTAAAGTTAATGTAAATGGGACACGTTTATTGCAGTGTTACGCAGCAACAGCTTCCAGTCAAGTTAACTTCAAAATATTCATGGTGACTTTTCTGCTATAAATAACAAAATCGTTCCTATTTTTCCCGTATTGTTAAAATGCTTAAATTATTAACCGTTTGACCACAATAATGTCATCGGAAGAAATCACAATTTTTAGTGTTGTTTCAGTTTTAATTTGTTCTCACCTTTTTCCACCCCATGCTTTGCACAGCCTTCAGTGTTGCATCGTCTACAGCTTCGTGTATTTGCATAATAAAAGGCCGCTTGTTAAGAATCTCAGCTCGTACTCGTAACAATGGAGTCCAAGTCTTGAAGTATATACACTTTAAGCGACTTTTCGTATTCTCCGTCTTTGTTAATAATAATAATAATAATAATAATAATAATAATAATAATAATAATAATAATAATAATAATAATAATAATTGTAGCGCTTCCTGGTGGTCCTCCTACTGTTCCTGGCTGTTGTTTGTGCTCACAGCATTTGGTACCACAAAATTGTGATTCTTTAAATTGTGAACAGTTGGTGACTGATATACATCTAACTGTATTCAATTTCCCCTAGGTGGATTATTTCCCTTGCACTATAATAACCCTGAACATTCTTCTCGTGGCGTGTGTGAATTATCTCCCTTTATGCAGGTATAATCAATCGTAATATAATGCTCGTGGTGTGCGTACGTATGTACATGCGTGCGTGCGTTAGTGTGTGCGCGCGTGCGTCTGTGTGCGTCCACGTCTGTGCGTTCCTACCTGCCTGTATGAGTGAGTGAGTGAGTGAGTGAGTGAGTGAGTGAGTGAGTGAGTGAGTGAGTGAGTGAGCGAGCGAGCGAGCGAGCGAGCGGGCGAGCGAGCGGGCGAGCGAGCGGGCGAGTGGGTGAGTGGGTGGGAGAGTGAGTGAGTGAGTGAGTGAGTGGGTGGGTGGGTGGGTGGGTGGGTTATTGGGTGGATTCGTGCGTGCGTGCGTGCGTGCGTATAACCGTTCCTGCCTGCGTGAGTGAGTGAGTGAGTGAGGCGAGTGAGTGAGTGAGTGAGTGAGTGAGTGAGTGAGTGAGTGAGTGAGTGAGGCGCGTGTGTGTGCGTGCAAACATGCATGCGTGAGTGCGTGCGCGCGTGCGTGCGAGGGATGGGTGGGTGGGTGGATGGATGGGTGGGTGGGTGGGTAGGTGGGTGACCGAGTAAGTGAGTGAGTGAGTGAGTGAGTGAGTGAGTGAGTGAGTGAGTGACTGGGTGGGTGCGTGGGTATGTGGGTGATGGGTGTTGAGCGAGTGAGTGAGTGAGTGAGTGAGTGAGTGAGTGAGCGAGCGAGCGTGCGTGAGTGAGTGAGTGAGTGAGTGAGTGAGTGAGTGAGTGAGTGAGTGAGTAAGTGAGTGAGTGAGTGAGTGGGCGGGTGGGTGGGTGGGTGGGTGGGTGGGTGAGTGAGTGGGTGTGTAGGTGTGGGTGGGTGGATGGATGAGTGGGTGGTTGGGTGGTTGGATGGATGGGTGAGTGAGTGAGTGAGTGAGTGAGTGAGTGAGTGAGTGAGTGAGTGAGTGAGTGAGTGAGTGAGTGGGTGGGTGGGTGGGTGGGTGGGTGGGTGGGTGTTTTGAGTGTTTTGAGTGAGTCAGTGAGTGAGTGGGTGGGTGAGTGGGTGGGTGGGTGGGTGGGTGGGTGAGTGTGAGTGTGTGTGTGTGTGTGTGTGTGTGTGAGTGAGTGAGTGAGTGAGTGTGTCGGTGGATGGGTGGGTGGGTGAGTGAGTGAATGAGTGAGTGTGAGTGGCTCGTGGGTGGATGGGTGAGTGAGTGAGTGAGTGAGTGAGTGAGTGAGTGAGTGAGTGAGTGAGTGAGTGAGTGAGTGAGAGAGTGAGTGAGTGAGTGAGTGAGTGAGTGGATGAGTGATTGAGTGGGTCGGTGTGGCTGAATTATCTGACTTTTGGCAGGACTTAATTACCCACAACACACTGCCTATGTAGTTAACAGATTGACGTGTAAGAAATGTTGTAAGGAATAGTTTGTTGAATAGTTGAAAATTAGTTTTACTGGGCGCTGCTGCCTATGGCATCGACTGTGGCCGCAGCAGATCCAGTAAATTTGGTTTCAAATGATCAACCGCTTACCGGTATAGATATCTTATCATTGTTGATGTGGAATTTCAAGGGATAATTTGCTACAACTTCTCGTGACTGCAGCTTAGTTACCTGCTGAATATCTCCGCGGCATAGCTGCATATATCTCTTTACATAGACATCCTTAGTTATGGGCCATTCCACCTGGCTGGGTGACGCACCCTTGTCACTCAGCTGTTGTCGATAAAAATCCACATTCCGCTTGGCGCGATTATTATGCGGGTCTGCGCGATAAAAATGAAAAACAGCGCGTTAAATATTCACTGCGAGATACATGGGTATTATGACTATAACCAGAACTGTAGATTTAATGAAACAACATTGACGATTGAGGAATCCAGTTTTAGAATTGCCCGCCCATCTTTAGGTAAGCGCCGCCCACGCTTTGCCTGTGCTGGAATCTATCGAACTCTGAACTCCCTGAATATTAAATTCCAGAAAACTATACAGGTAAGCTTTTGGATATTTTGAATGGCTATGGCAGCAACAGCGCCCAGTCAAATTAGTTTCAAAATGTTCAACAGAATGTTTATTAAGTAGTAAATACATACAATTCGTACACTTGACGGATGGTTAAGAGTCCATAATGTATTTTAATCGTGACTTCAGCCTACCAGTGACGTATTTAACTATGGCGATTGGATTCCTGTGATACTGTATACCGGTATTATATAGACCCCGGACACTAACGGGCACTGGGTGGGCCAAAGTGTGCTCACTAAAAACAGGTGGTCACTAAAGACAGGTGGTCGCGTAATAAAACCGATCTCCAACGATAACAAGTGCAATCTTTTGTCACATTGTACAAAGCTTTCGGATTTTGCGGATTTTTTCTAATTTTCCAGATTTTATCAGATCAGCCTAAAATCTTTGTTATCAATCCAATTTAAGACAATTTGTAATTTTTCACAAATATTTGTATATTCGTATGGTAAACGAAAATTCATTTATATTTGTCTATTTGAATGAATATTCGAATATATTCGGACCGAGCAAAACTTTAAACATAATTGGATATGAAGACATAGACAGCAATGTCTTCCAATCCAATTATGTTCAAAATATTCAACAGCACGTTTTACATTGTTTTGGAGATGTACTATAGTCATATGTACATTAATCCTGGTTATTACCTTTCTTAAGTAGCTGCTCCAGTATCCTCACTGCGTCTTTAAGTCGCTCCAACTGCAATACAATATTCAACATCAACGATGCAGAGATCTTGGACTCAAGTTGGCAAAGTACCAAACCCAAATAACAAAGTGGTGCGATATATGTATATAAATACAGAAGATCATTATGTAATTAAGTTAGATTTACCAATAAACACCTGCTTACAGAGTAAAGAATATCTCAATAACAATGTGATTCAAAGATAGTAGGATTTTAGACTATTATTTTGACAAGCCTTAGCACATAAAGGTACTTCATCGTGTGACAAGCGGGATATTTGCAAAGCTTATGCACAATCCTATACAGCTAGTGTAGATGATGGATGGCGAGGTAAGACGGGTGGAATTCAATATCAATCATTATCTCCAAGCTTCATAGCTGGAGCCCCATACGAGCCAGAAGAGTGAACCCATGTGATATCTGATCGAAATAGCAAGGTCTATGCGAGGTAAAACCCGTGCCACCTAGTATAATAGACGGTCCCGATCTGCCACTCACGTGTATGACGTCATACTCAATTACGTCATATATAGGATGAGGTCACAATACATAGTGATGTATCTAGTTCCGCCAGGAACAGTGAAAGGTACGTTATGTGTACGAATTGCATGACCTTATTATTTAATAAACAGTCTACATGTATTTATTAAATGGTGGGTTGTTGGGGGTGGGTGGGGGATAGATAACGGGTAAGGACAGAGCTAGAGGCATTGTTAAAAATAGATCCGTCTATTCGATTTACGCATAACATTTTTGTTCCTGTTACTTTATATTACTGCCATTTATTATTTTATAACAGATAACAAACAACGGTGCATGCCATAGCGCCACTTGAATAAAATGTACTTTAAACTATCTGGGAAGACACGGTAATACGACAAGTCTTAACGTGATCCCACTGAAACAAAATAAATTATGTCTAAACAAAGAAGGACCCAGGTAACATCATCGGTAGATGATAACAAACCCAGATCCTTGGAATGAGAACTTTATATTGTTCCATGACTGAATAGATGGACCTTTACAGTTTTAGCTATGCCCGCCCATCTCTATCTAAGCTCCACCCACACCATGCTCGTGATGGGATCGATCGATCTCTGAACTCCCTGACTATCAATTTCCAGAAAACTATGCAGGTAAATTGTTGAATATTTTGAAACTAATTAGACTGGGTACTGTTGCTATCTATGGCAGCAAGAGCGCCCAGTCAAATTAGTTTCAAAATATTCAGCAGCATGTTTATTAAATAGCAAATACATACAATTCGTACAACGCGTCGGACTATTAGGCGTTAAATACGGACTATTGCGAATCATTCATGACATCATGATTATGACGTCCGCATATACGTCACTTAGTTGATTACGACGTCATACGATGGATGGATAAACTGGAAAAGCGAATTGGCAGGGGTTGTATCAGCTATATAGCTGATAGTATGCTCGTATACTACAGCACAATAGATGGCAGAGCATATTTTCAACATTGCTTTCAGTATAGCATTATCCAAGTTACAAAGGCAGGGATTGTAGCCAAATAGGGTAAGCCCAGAAACCAAACTATGGAGTACCTTTGTTGTTCGCCCTCCCATCACCCTCTTCCCCCATTCCTCCTTTCCCATTTCGCGCCCGTTCGCCACACGCACGTACTTTCTCATATGCCTATATACGTATATTTACCTGTTCTACCGGATCACTTCACTAACCTTAAAATATGCAGACGCCAGCAAGCTCATTGTGTTTGTTTCATTCACTTTCGTGTTCTCTACTTCTACTTTACTTGCGTTTCGGAACATTAGAGTTGCCTTTCTCGCCCATACCACTGTACTGTTGTACTCGTCCTTCCCGTACGCCACCAGCGCCATGTCGAATACGTCATCAATCGCCAGTCCTTGAAGGGCGACAAATTCCTTGATCCTTCCTTCAACAACATCGTCCATACTGAGGTTGTGCAGATTCTGAAGCGAGACGATGGAGTATGACACAATATCCATATGGTCAGCTGATGGGAAGTTGTCGATAATGTTGTCAAGGCGGGAGAGCATAGCTGGAAGGAAAGCGCAGGAATTGAGTTATCTTTTTAAATGGCATAGGCGTGCGAATGAAAGGCGCTCCTACCTCCTACTAAGGGGAGGGTGTTCGGATGAAATTGAACGAGGGTTGCTTTAAGAACAGTCTTGCCATTGCCTTGTTTGTCAGATTCCATCAATTATCCTTTTAATTACACGAGTCACTGCCTCACCAGCCTTTTGCAGAAGGTCACAGGGTATGGTTGTTTTTCATTCTAATGGATCTTTGCATTGTTAACTATGCCCCGCCCATCACTAGCTAAACTCCACCCACACCTCGCCGTGTTGGGATTGATCGATCCCCGAATGCCCTAGCTATCAATTTCCTGAAAACCATGCAGGGAAGCTGTTGAATATTTTGTAACTAATTTGACTGGGCGCTGCTGCTGCCTATGGCAGCAACAGCGCGCAGTCAACTTGGTTTCAAAATATTCAACAGAATATTTATTAAATAGTAAAAGCAAACAATTTGTACACCAACGCATAGACCGTCTTCAAATATGCGTTCGTGACGTACTTATCGACGTCATTCATGACGTCATTCATTATGATGTCATTCTACACATCACGCAGTTCATTATGACGTCATATGATGGGTGGGTACTCTGGAAAGGTGAATTGAGTATAACCTCTGGTTCCATTTGAATTTGGACCCTATTATTTGTGCTGCTTAAAAGTTGCATCATCCGCGTTGTACGCGCCAGGTCCTTTCCATACTCAAACCGACGGTCATGTATGTCATCAATCACAGTTGTATATATTGCTGTCTAACATGCCTATGCCTGGTTTTGGTGCACTCTTTCAAATGATCTTCCTGGCGGCTTGAACATCAGTCCTGGTCTTTCAGCTATCATGAACTTTGATTGTCGCATCCGCTTTCTTACGTAGCCATTAGATTTCAAACTTCCGACGAGCCTTTTAGGCCGGATTTCCATGTAAGCGATTACGCACGCATTTTCGAGCATACGTTTACGTGAGCGTGTGTATATATCTCCGCGCACGCCAGATTGGAGCAGAAACCGGCCTGTTTGGCCCGCTTTTAAGCTATGGCCGATTTTTGAACGTCAAAGTTAGAGGAAATCTATGACTGCATTTCCATGTAGGCCTACGCGATAACGGGGGCATCGATCGCGTTATTGCGTACTTGGAAATGCAGTCATAGGGTTCCTCGTAGATTTCATGTTATTTTGATTTTAATGCAGGCGGAGTAAGGAGGGATGGAATCCAGGGATGCAAGAATGGAGAGAGGGGGCGGAAGGCGGTCGCGCGCGCAGGGAGAGTAGTATGTGAGGGAGGGAAGGAGAGTTGAACGGAATGGGATATCATGCGTGCGTGTGTACGTGCGTGTGTGCGTGCGTGTGAAAGGGCGCATGCGTGGAGAGAGAGAGAGAGTGAGAGAGAGAGAGACGTGGGGTGGGGTGGGCGGGTGGCAGAGCGCAGGTGATAGCTCACCTGCACGTTAATAGGTCCATACCAGAATCTAAGGCCGCGTTCTCACTGGAGAGTTAATCGGTAACACCTCAGTATTGCGCTACACCGGTTAAGTCTCTAGTGAGAACGCGGCCTATTAACTTACGGCTTTTACAATAGTAGCTTTGCTTAAGAAGGCGTATGATGTCCGGCCATGTTGTCTTCATGCGCTTAGCAAGGTGATACACATTGACGGGGTGTGAGATGTACAGCTCCAGCATAGGGCCTATTGCGCTGTGGACATCTTTTATATCTGCAAGTGCGCTACAAAAACAAGCAAGCAACAACGAGTGAAGAAATTACTAAACGATGTGCTAGGGAAGTATCGGTAAATCTGTTATGATATTTTAAGTAATTAATCGATAATTTTCATATATATAGATACAAAGTTGACGCCTAGTTAAGTTGTTACCCTCATTGGGAAATTCGGGTGTCATCTCATTATAGAGTCATATGGCCTCTTTCTCATTGCCTAATCGTGTTTAACTATTTCGTGTACTATGTAGGTTAACAATTAGCCGATATATCGGTTTGCATGCACACTGCTAGAAGATATTCCCGTACTATTCCCGCGATACCTGGCGGAGCGCGAGATAAAATGCTGGCCGTAGCGCTACCTGCCAAACAGCGAGAGAAAATGGTGACGTTAACACCGCTACCTGGCAGAATCTGACGAAATAGGCTGTGTTCACATAACAAAACAATAGCGATATATCGGAAGATAAACCGCCGATTTTGTGGGATTAAATTTCGAAATAAATGACGCATTTATTCCAGTACAAGAGTCAGTTCAATGAGAACGCTAGCCGATACACCTGCTATTTACCGAAATAGTGGCTGTATGAGAACACGGCCCTAGTGTCATGCCTGAACTAAGACCTGGCAGCACGAGAGCCATAATGCTCACCCGAATGGACTTTTCAAAGGTTTAGCCATGCCCTGCCCACTAGTTAAGCTCCACCCACGATTCGACCGTGTTGGGATCGATCCCAGAACTCCATGACTATCAATTCCAGAAAACTATACGGGGAAGCTATTGGATATTTTGAAACTAATGAAATAAACTTGAAAATGGATTCATGAATTACACTGAGATGCAATTGTGTGATACATTTATAGCTATGCCCCGCCCATTTCTAACTAAGCTCCGCCCACGTTTACGCGCGTTGGTGGGATTTATAGACTACGCTTTGAACACTGAATTCCCAGAATTCCATTTTCAAGGTAATTATACAGACAGGGGCGTAAGTTGTTGAACAGTTCCAATTCGAAACTAATTTGCCAAGTGATGTTGCTGGCAGCAAGCATCAGCGCCCAATCATATTAGTTTTAAAAACTAAAACTAATTTTCAAAAACTATTTTCCAAATATTTAACAGAAAATCTATTAAATAATAAATCCATCAAAGACATACAATTCGTACACTTGACGGACTTTTCGCCAATTTTCATGATGGAGATAGATACGTCATTCATTGTGCATTTTGATTGTGACGCCAATCTACAAATGTAACATATATGACGTAATTGATTATGACGTCATATACTTGAGTGACAGATTATTATTATTATTATTATTATTATGACAGATTATTATTATTATTATTATTATTATTATTATTATTATTATTATTATTATTATTATTATTATTATTATTATTATTATTATTATTATTATTATTATTAAACTTACTTATTGATCTCGTCCATTTCACTTAGCTCTACCTTAGTGTGTTCTCTAACCTCTTCCCGTAAGATAGTATCTGCGATGGAAATCAGGTCCGTCTCCATTTGGAAGAGTTTTTCCAGATTAACGATCGTCACGAACACACTAGCGTCGGCGCGTCTCAGTAAGTTTGGCACCAAAATTAAGAAATTTATCAAAATTCCAAAAATAAAGTTAGAGTTCTTTCGAAACGGGTAACAGCAAAGGACAAACATAATTGGAACTTATTTGATTGTTTATTTGTGGTTTCAAAAACAATCAAATCTGCAAGCTATGGGTGGTGGCTATGAACACGTTACGTCGGACAACCTAATTAGGCCGATTCTTAAAAATCTTTAAAATATGTGCTTACTGATTCGCGTTGTTTCCACAAATTAATTAATCAAAACGTTAGCAAATTATTCTTTCAAATAAATAGTTCATATTATATGCCCGTGCCTAATACGCGATCACTGCATAGGACTATTGACACGATATCTAGCTTAGGGTACCATGAGCCCGATTTTGATCAAATTTTTATGCCATATAACTGCGTGATGTCACTCTAGACGTGGCTCTATAAGCATTATCTCTGACTTTATTCGGTGGGAGTTTAGTTTTAGTTTCACGTACACATTTCCTTATTATGTGCCTTCCAACGTGAACATTGCCTACGCAGCATGTTGTACTCATTCGTATACGATATTATCCTGTCGGCAGGTTTTTATTAATTTCATTGGGTAATTATGTTCGTAGAAAATACCCGTCCAATTAAACCGCGACAAAGTTTGTATACGAAGAAAATAGTAGACCAAAGAGAACACATGATTATATCGACTGCCACGTTTGATTCATGTCGGAAATACATGTGGAGTTTTCGCTTCCCTCGTAAAGAATCGATTGTTAAGTTGTTAACTTATTGATCGGGGTAACATATGGTCGGTTAGCGAACGCAAGCCTATTCGGCGACTAAATCAATTAGGCATTCAGTAACCATTTTCTGCTAGCGATGCCACGTGACCGAATATAGCGTATATTATATTCCGGTGCTGGGTTCTGGGACTCACACTAGGCCCTACAGTACATCTAAAAATTACTTAGATTGGTTTTTTAAAAATGTGGTTGAATATTTTGAACATATTTGGATTGGAGGACATTGCTGCGCTGCATAAGGCAGCTATGGCTTCCAATCCCATTATGTTCAAAATATTCAACAGGACCGGACATTTCTTTCGTCGTCTTCAAAATTGTATTAACACTTTACTGGCTAAATTAGGTCAAGAAATCAAAATATTTGCTTAATGAATGTCCATTTGCAGGCTAAGAGATTATTTTTGATAATTTACCACTGGAATTACTGGCTAGGTTATCGAGCCAGTCATTCCAGCGGTAAATTTTCGAAAATATTCTTTGACAATGGGACTTTCGACTTTAGCTACGCACCGCCCATCTCCATCTAAGTTCCACCCACACTGAGTCCGTGCTGGGATCGATCTCTGAACTCCCTGACTATAAATCTCCAGAAAACTATACAGGTAAGCTATTGAATATTTTGGAACTCATTTGACTGGACGCTGTTACTGCCAGTCAAATTAGTTTCAAAATATTCAACAATATGTTTATTAAATAGTAGAGACATACAATTCGTACAACGTTTCGGACTATTAAGAGTTAAAGACGGGCCAAATAGGTTCATTTATGCCGTAATGATTATGACGCCATCCTACACGCCGCTTAGCCGATTATGACGTCATATGATGGATACACTGGGAAGGTGAATTGGCATGCACATGGGCATTCCTGAAGACCACTGAGAGGCCGGTTTTGGCCGACTTCGGCATGAAAGAGTTAACTAAGAGGTTTCTGGTTTTCTTATCCAATAATCTGAACATATTTCGGAGCTGTAGTGTATGATTTTATCTGGTAAATTTTTTAAATCGTAATTCATTTGCATATATTGATGGATTAATGTTGATCGGGTCCACGTAACGTGTTAAATTTGAACATATATGTGTACAATGCTCTATACATTGATTGTAAATTGTGTGACCAACATGACACAGGTGATGAATATCAATTCCTATTTCTCTGTAAGTTTTTTGAAAAGGACGGAATGACACTACTACCAAAACACTTTCGGGTGAAACCAAACTACTACAAATTTTGTGAATTTTTATCAAGTAATAAAATCTCAATTTTAAGTAAGCTATGTACATTTATAAGAAGAGTATTGAAACATTTTAAATAGCAAGACATCGACAACAGTGATGATGACAACAACGACCACGACTAGGAGGAGGACCATGGCGACGACGACGAAAACGACGACTACGACATCGACGACGACGACGACGACGACGACCATGATGACAATAGCAGCAGCAGCAGCTGCAACTACTACTGTTACCTCTACTGCTTAGGTACTTATATTATGTTGAAATAATAATAATAAAAATAATAATAATAATAATAATAATAACGACGATGACGACGACAACGACGACGACGACGACGACGACGATAATAATAATAATAATAATAATAATAATAATAATAATAATAATAATAATAATACATGTAATAATAATAATAATAATAATAATAATAATAACGACGACGACGACGACGACGACGACGACGACGACGACGACGACGACGATAATAATAATAATAATAATAATAATAATAATAATAATAATAATAATAATAAAAATAATAATAATAATAATAATAATACATGTAATAATAATAATAATAATAATAATAATAATAATAATAATAATAATAATAATAATAATAACGACGACGACGACGACGACGACGACGACGACGACGACGACGACGACGACGACGACGACGACGACGATAATAATAATAATAATAATAATAATAATAATAATAATAATAGTAATAATAATACATGTAATAATAATAATAATAATAATAATAACAATAATAATAATAATAATAATATTAATTAATAAATTAATAATGGTCGTGGAGCGAGCGCGTGGCTACCTAGTAGTAGAGGACTTATAGTATTTTTCAAGGAAAACATATAATAAAGCTTGATCTTTGCATACAGCTTCTCTACAGTATTAGTACCGGCACCAACATATTAAAAGTGCATGAGTTTCCTCCTTGAGCTAAATCCAGATATCAATTAAACATGTTAATTAGATTATTTATTTTTAGAAATTCAACAAAATATCTCAAAAAATCCTAATGTTTCAGGAATGGGTCAAGTATGGTATCTATCGAAAGGAAATAACGCATAGAGCTAAAAAAACAACCAAAACAACTAAGATAAAAATTACGTCATAGCTTATTAATTAGCTAAATAATTAATATTATTCACGGCATAAAATGACATAAGATAGGGTTCCTCTCAAATGTATATTGTGTAAGGTATCTACTGATAGGAAATTATACACCGAGCTAGTAAATCGCATTATATATATCATATCCCCAATAGCTAATTATCTAATTGGATAATTAGCAAATTAATATTTCCAAATAATACCAAATGTACAACACACCTCACTATATCAAGTTAACCAACTGCAAAATTGGGGACGTTTATTATGTTGTTACTAACGTGTTAATGAAGCTATATATACATATCCTGTTTGAATATATTTCTTTCCTTAGTTTGTACACAGATGTTGCAATTGAAGGAAAGGTTTCCAAAAGAATCCTACGACAACTATACTAAAAGAGGTTGCTGGACCATTCGTAGAAGTCACAAATTCTGGAGTGGTATATTTTATGATCAAACTATTGAGCAGTACTTGACGCGACTCATGAACATTTCAGGAGGTATGACCAGAGGCCGTGGGATGTCGGAATCTACCAAATTGCATACCAATGCGCGATGCCATTGAAAAAGTTGCATGGAGATCATGCTATCTCATCTGAGCAGCACAAAAACCTCAATAAACAAAAGATTGCCAGAGATATGAGCGATATCGAAAAATGTGTTGCCTGGTTCACAACACACCCTCCATTCCTTGCACGGGAAGGAGGTATGTTGGTGTCTATTACGACCGGCAAATTGCTGGAAGTGACCTTAATTGTGACCACGCATCAAGAATCGGAAGACAGTTGGTAAAAAAAGTGCCTGGACAAAATTTTGCTGATCTGAAGTTGTATCACAATTATCGTGTAAAGAATTTGGCAACGGCAAAAAAATCCGTGAAAGTACGTGATGATGTGGTAGACGTTAATCCTGACGTCCTTATTAGCCGCATATGCGGTGTCCTTGGTGGGAGCACCGAATTGGACAAACTCATCTGCTTTGAACTGTCAAATTCGCGCCGTCATTTTTTCACTGACTGGATTAATGAGAAAATCAACTATAAATGCTTTAGGCGCTCTGGTGAAATCACAACCTGGCATAATCACAGCTACGCCAACCAGAAGTCGCTTCGTTATGGATGGGGTGGGGGCAACTTCTTCACCCACCCATATGGCCAGTTAGGACTGATAAATCCCCATCTGTTACATAAAAAGATATCTGTGCAACATATTCAGGCTATATGACAAAATATTACAACTATGCAATAACTGTTTTCGCTGGATGTGGTGCATTGTCAGCTATTTAAGCAAGCGAGCAAAATAGGCGCTCATCAAACCTGACCTCTGCGGACATTGAAGTTGCACCAAACAATGACTTCAACGGTTCACAAAAAATACTTTTTGGGAAATGGGAAGAATAAACGCAGCTTCATCAACGGGTGCCTATCGAGTTTTCTACCAGTTTCGGGATTGGCTTGGGAATGATTTGGCCCCCCCCCCACTGAATGAGGCTGGACAGTAACAAATGAGTTACTACCCCCATTACCATCTGACCAACGTGGATCCCCGGTGCAGCTGATGAACGCAATCAGCTGTGGGTGTAAAACAGGTTATGTTAAGAACTGTAGTTGACGATATGTCAACTTGTTCTGCAGTGTCATGTGCAAATATTGTATGGGGTCAGACTGTTCAAATACTGTGATTATTGATGATGCCGATGATGGACAGTGATGAACGTCACGACTCACGATATCTTAACTTGATACAGGGAGTTAATATATTTTGAAAGCATTAAGTAGCAACTTAGACAGCTAGTTACTTAACTATTGGATCACATCTATCCATATTGCAATTCACCAGTTCAGTTGATGATTTCCTATCAATAGTTACCATACCTTACACACTTGTGAAAAAAAGTTATTTTCATGTCGTTTATTATGCCAAAGTTAATGTAATTAATTAGTTAATTAATTAGCTATGAGGGAATTTTGATTTTATTCATTACTATTTGGCTCTATAAAGCATTCCCTTTAAATAGATACCATAGCTGACCAATTTATGCAGAATCTGGATCTTTAATGATTTTTGCCAACTACTGTCGAAATAATTACATTAATTATCATATTTGATTTGATTTCTAGATTAGCTCAAGGAGGGATCTCGGGGGCATTTAGTATGTTGTTACTAATGATATAGAGAAGCTGTATGCAAAAATCCAGCTTTATCATATTTTTTTCTTTAGTTTCCTCGCAGGGATCTATAATTCTTCTACTATAGTCTGACCCACACCTGTGACAGCTATTTGGACAGACTGACGGGGCGGGGACTCGTCACAGGGGTGGGTTGACTCAGAGCAGACACGAGCAAGTGGCTACCGTCCCGATGAAGGCGCCGGGCGCCGTCCTTTGGACGTCCCTTGGGCGAAGGAGAGCTGTGTCCCTGTTAGCGGGCGGCGGCTGTAGCTTGTGGCAGCTCGGTCATGCGGCGGCGGGTGTCAGGAGGTCCATACTGGCGACGCTGAGGTTGCGAAGGCACGCGTCGAGTGGTCCCCGGCTGACGAAGCCGGTATCGAACAGTGGGTCTGTGTTGCTGGTCGGAGGGCGGGCGTCATCTGATCTCGGGCAGGCAGGCGGACGCCCGTCGCTTGTGTCTCGCCGGAGTGTGCTTCCTTGCTGTTCCTCTCTACAAACGTGTGCACAGTAGCAGCGGCGGCATCACCTATGGGTGCTTGCGGGTTCGGCCGTATATAAATGTAACTCAAGCCCCTTCTCGATGATAAACTCGATCGTGTTGTCGGGATATTCGCCACGAGTTGCTATCCTGGTTAGCGGTGGGAGGTTTCCCTCAGATTTCAGATTCTTGTGGCAGGACAATCGAGTCCTTCTCTTCCTAGAACCCGGTGGGCTGGGTATTTAGATGGGCGTGCGTGAATCAACGCAGCCTCACTCTCGCGAACTGTAAAGGTTTGTAGCGGTGTGTTGACGTTTCAATACGGGATCACGATTCCCGTAGTGTCGTTTTAAATGGTTCCAGAAAATTTTCAGTAAATCCGAGATGACCATTAAAAATCGACCAATCAAAATTCTGAATAGAAGTTCTACAGGCTACAGCCATAGGATCGTTCCAGCAAGTGATTAAGGAGGTGATGCGTTTTAAAGGATTTCTGGATAAGTTTCAGAAAACCAAAAAATCAAAAGAATCGACCAATTAAAATTCTGAATGGAAGTTCCAGAATGTACCACCGTAACCATTTAGCACTCAGATCAGCCAAAAATAGTTTCTGCAGTGGTCTTGAGAAATGTCCATTTGCAGACCAAGAGAAGACTATTTTTGAAAATTTGCCACTGGAATGACTGGGTAGATAACCGGTTCCAGTGGGAAATTTTCAAAAGATAGTCTTCTCATGGTCTGCAAATGGACATTTTATGTGAGAAAATTAAAAAATTTTAAAACAAATTTGAGTGTTAAAGCCAAATTTAGTTAAAATTTACCAAGCGGTAAAGGAGGAAATGCGTTTTGACAATTTCCGTTAAATTTGTCATAGAACCTAAGAGCTTTGCCCAAAATATTTACCAATCAAAATTGTTAATAGAATTTCTGGAGTCTACCATCATATGGCTCTTCTAACCAAATTTGGTTTGAAATCCACCAAGCGGCTAAAGGAGGTGCGTTTTGACGATTTTTATCCAAAAATTAACCAATCAAATTTTTTAATGGAGGCTCCGGGGCCTACCGCCATAGGATCCTTCCAGCCAAACTTGGTTGAAACCGGTTAAATCATAAAGGAGGAGATGCGATTTGATGGCCGGATGGACGATGGATGAACAGATGGATGAAGGACGGACGGACGACGGCTGACCGCCATGGCATAAGATCACTTGACCCTTCGGGCCAGGTGAGCTAAAGACATCATGAAAATCTTAATCTGTTTAAAAATGTGGCAAAGAACGGGATACCGACTGTCTTCTATCACTGACTTCGCTTGTTAAAATATTTGAAGGCTCAGGCGGTGGTCGTGTTTAGGGCACAGAATTTTGCCATCTATTGTAGCAGTTAAACGCACAGAAATCTTTCTGTAAATTTGTCCATACGACGATGTTAAGCACAGATATCCGTATGTGAAAATGAATCTAATAGTAGGATACATTAGATGGAAATAAGTATTGCCATAATACAGTTGGATGTTAACTTTTGAAGTCAAATTTGTTGTGCATATTTTCAAACACGGATCCGCATCATTTATGCAGAATTTGCTAAAAAGCACTCTTTAATGACACATTGACTCACGTTTTCCATATTATAGAAATAAGGTTATATACCAATTGTTATCGATGTTTATTTTTGTAACTCAATAAGGAAAAGCTACTGGATCTAGTTACTGATGGTATTGCACTGATGGAATATGCCGGCGATGTGGACTTTATAGACGAGGAAAAGAAATCCCTTGACGAACTTCTCCAAATAGCTGCAAGCAAACTAAAAATTGAGAATCGCTTTATGAATGAATCCAAAACAGCGTTCACACACATATACCTATCTACAAAGCATGAAACTAAGGAAAATGACGATCCACTTCGTGGCGGCGAACCATGGAAGAAAAGTAAAAGCCTGGGCGCATCCAATAAGGGATAGCAAACACTGCTGCTGGAATGCATTTCTCACAGATACTCATAACTATAAACACCGCCATCAGGGGCAACCATCTGATAAAGTACAGGATAACTTGCGCGATTTTAGACACTGACCTGTTATCGTCTGACAGAATTCACAATATTTTGGCCTGGAGATGCCACATCCCTTGAAGTTCGTTGGATTTTTGTGTGGCATTGTCCTTCTCCTAAGAGCAAATATTAATAAGAAGTACAGCTTTATTAAACAGATGGCTGGCACATATATACCGGAGATAGTACTTCCAGCAAAATAAATTACATTAGCAGCGTATGTGCATTGGTCAGCTATCGAAGCTCCATGGGCATCATCAAGGGTTCGAGCCACAACAACGCCAGGGATGAAACACAAGATGGTGACCATCCACGTTACAGATATCAGTTTTCTAGCTCTGGACTTCGTGAATCTTGAATGGCATATTAACGGGTTGGCCATGGCTCGAAATCTATCGTAAGCAATCGCCTCCAATTGCATATTGGACACAGAACAACAGACAAAGTCACACACAAGGAAAATCGCACACACGGCACTATTGAATGGCCAAAATCCATGCACAATGTATAATGCCATCGTCGGGATACAGCTCGGCCCATCTATCATGTCTGACATCGATAGCGGCGCAACGTAGACACTATAATTTGTACAACTTAAGCGAGCTGATTTCACCACAGAAGCTATGATAGCCAAATTTCCAAATACGGTGAGTACCCCAGACAGCGACCAAGCCCTACACGCATAACGGCGAATACACCAAATGGCGTGATGTCACCAGCAAAGGCGCCTCCAAAGGCTATGATTTACAGACTTGCATAATCACAGTAACTCGATGTCATATTTGTTTGGTTACTCAGATCCCGGAATGTATTAGCGCTTCCGTGACTATTTTGACAACCAGCGCCATCCAGGATACCCATTCCCAAATTCATTTCCTTTTACCACTAAGATCCGGGGTAATCACAAACCTATGCACACACTGACTCGCTGTATTTCTTTAAAAATGCAATGTTAACTAGCGACTAGTTAGTATCTAAATATGCATATATTTATTCAAGAGAAGCTAAATATGTGAACATTTGTCTAACGATATCGCACCAATATCAGCTAAACAAGATAGAAATAGGGGCCTACTCTTGACAAGAATTGATGACGTATGTGTCATCTCAATGCTTAGATATATACATTTTGCAGACTTGGAGAAGACTATTTTTGACAATTTACCACTGGAATGACTGGCTCGGTTATCTGTCTTTGTTCATCTGCAAATAGACATTCTGATAGACCAATGCACAGACCGGTATGGGCCGGTTTAGTTATGAAAAGGGTAAAGCCAATACAAATGTCTTATTTCTGTATATTAACGTGTGATTCCTATGGTTAAAGTAACTGGTTTGAAAATGGTTAGAAAAACCATTATCTTAAACAAAGAAATGTGAAAATGTCTTTTAAATAAAACGGCGATGTACTGAAATGTCATTTACAACAATGGACTAGGCTATTTAAAGCATGTACTAAGATATCATTCGTCTATAAATATGAGGAATGTAATGATATTTTATCTCATTCTCAGTACTTGTTTGGTCCAAGCTAATAAACATTAAACAATGTATGACTTATATTAATTAGCCTTTGCAGTGATCTTGAGGAATGCTTCTATATATGTAGCTAATCCTAACTATAGTTGTCGCTACTTAAAATAGCTTAATGATAACCAAATTCGTACGTACAACACAAATATTTGCTGACAAAGACCTCTGACACCATTCGGTACGTCTTCCTGAAATTGACCCATATCCATGTAGAATGTTTGTGCAGGTAGAAAGTAATTACCGTTAGTCAAATTGTTTTCCAGAGAGTCAACAGGAGATTACAAGTAGCTACAGGAAATATCACCTGCTTAAATATCTGTGCGTGGGGATAAGTTATTAGGTTATTACAAGCCCCTCTTTTCATTGAACCAGCACTAATCCCTGATACCGGCTATCAACCCCACACTGAGGTGCTATGCTCTGCAAAATTATCACATTTACAGGTACACGGGTCTAATTGACTGGTGGTAAAATTATATGTGTATATACGTAATGATCTGTGTTTGACCCTTTCATTTCTGAATCACTGTATTTTCATTAGTCATACATGCACATGAAATCTGTTGCAGATTTTGAAAATAATATGACTGGAAATTGTTGCTACCGTCGGTCGGTAGTAATATTTTCCAGACAAATTAATCTTAAAATATTCGGCATACATAATCTGTGATTTCTGGTTCGACTAGTCTGTGGATGACTGATACACAGAGTTTACCCTTTAACCAATAATTTCCCCTCAATCTCAATCTAAGGGCAAACAAACAGGAAAGCTGTTTAATATTTTGAAATTGATTTGACTGAAAGTCATTGCTGCCTTAGACAGCAATGGCCTGCAATCATATTAAACTCAAAATATTCAACACATAAATGCTATAAATCGCAAAGAATTGACCTTTTCAGGGATTTGCCATTGAAAGGGTTAACCGTCTAATTTGTTAGTTAATTCTCAAATTGAATGTCCATATGCAGAGCAAGAGAAGAATAATTTCTGTGTTGTTGAATATTTTGAAACTAACTTGACTGCAATCCAGTCCTTCCCGTGGCAGCCACATCTCCCACTCATATTAGTTTCAAAATATTCAACAACATAGACAGGAATTGTTGCATTGCAATTGATATGATAGAATTTCAGTTTTTAAAGGAGTAATCTAATCATATTTCTAATAGTTTGAATGGAAACCGTATATTTACATGGATGTTAAAATGGTCTTCGCCTGTTATGCCTCATGAATTAGAAAACTTTGCATGCCTTTGTACTCCAGTTTTCTCCCTTGTGCTGACAATAGCTTTGAGTCAAATTAGTTTCAAAATATTCAGCAGCTTACCTGTATAGTTACCTTGATAATGTGATCCTGAAAATTGATGGTCCGATCGATCCTAACACAAATATCTCAGAAAGGCGTTAAATATTTTGAAACTAACTTGACTGGAAGTGATTGCACAGTTTTGAGTCATATCAGTTTTCAAAATATTCAACAACAACATTTTTGCTTTGCAATTGAGATTCTGGAATTTCTATTTTGAAACGAATAATCTAATCAGATTTCTAGTAGTTTGGATAAAAACATTACCGTAACATGTAATATTAAAATGCTCTCCATCTCTCATGAATGAACCTTTCCAGTTTTTGCTAAGTCCCGCCTATCTCAATCTATGTTCCACCTACACCACGTCCGTGTTGGGATCAATCGATCTCTGAACTCACTAACTATCAATTTCCCGAAAATTATACATATAAACTGTTGAATTTTCTGACAATATTTCTTGTGTATTGTTGCTTTGTCATATAATTAGCGTCCTGTGCCAAAGGCAACAATACTCAAGAAATATTGTCAGCATTTCTCACGGGATAATCATGGATAGCATTAGTCACGATGTTCACCTATCAAGAAAGTTTAATCAGTAGCCACTGATTTAGCCAATTCTGCTTTTCAGTAACCATATTTCAATTTTACTAGCATTTGGCCAGTGGGCAGATCAGTCCCTGAACGTCATAGAGCAATCCAGGCCCATTCCTGGAGAAGCCCACGTGTTGTACATGTAGGGATCGATTTATATACCGTGAACTCTAGATTTTCAGAATCCCATAGAATTATAGAGAAAATGTGTTTGACACCATTAATTAGTCCTCAGGATCATGAAATCGTGTAATTCTGATCATGGAGAAGTCGTGGAATCTTCAGATGTGAAAAACAGCGCCAAACCTACTACACATGTAGATAAATATTTTTAAGCCAAATGTCTCCATTCAAATTATCAAAAAATATTCATGATAGGATTCCTTAGACTGTGAGTAATTTGTTATTTGGTGTGCAAAGATTTGAGCGGTAACTTGTGTGTTTAGACAGCTATGGATGTCATTGACAGAGTAAAATTCTGAGATGGTCTTCATAGAACGTTGTTGAGCTAAGAAATATATGCTTACTTGAAAAATGTCCAGATTGTATTTGGAATCCGAGTAATTAATAAAATATTTTGCCATAGATGCCTAAATCCTAGAAATAATTCCCATTTTTTCAAAATTATTAACACCATTTATTCCATCGGTGCCTACAATGCTGCCTATATCAATTAACCATTTATGAAAATTGAATTTTTGGCTCGGGGAATGTCCATTTGCAGGTCATGAGAAGACTATTTTGTAAACTTACCACAGGACTTTTTCTAAAAATACCTTTCTGTTGTACAGCAAAATGCAAATGATACCAATTGTGGCCACTGCAGATGGCGTTTTCAGCCAACTTGATTATTTGTGCCCAATTAGTGTCCATATGCAGGCTAAGAGAAGAATACTGATTGAAAATTTACCACTGGAATGACTGACTTGTTTATCGGCCATCTTCAACACAAAAAAATATGGAACTCAGTTAACCATTACCAATCTAATGTCAATTTTCAATCTTTTACTGCGTCAATAGCAAAGAAACTGGTGTACATTTTTCAACAACTTTGGTGGAAGATGTTGCTGTCATGGAATCTTCAGATGTGAAAAGAGTACGAAACCTACTGTACATGTAGATGAATACTTTGAAGCCAAATGTCTCCATTTAAATTATATTTACTAAACATGCTGCTGAATATTTTGAAATGAGTCATATAATAATAATAATCTATGACAGCAAAATCTTTCGCCCAGATTTTTGAAAACTAAACTCTAATTCATCTTTTAATTTAATGTGAAATCATTTAATTTTGACACCAGAGTGGTAAGGGTTAAATGACCTATGGGGTGGGGGTCGTGGTGTCTTAACTAGCGATTAGGTAGAAAAATATTCATCAACTTTTCTGCAAAGTTGCCTTGAAAATGGGCTTACCGTAAGCCAGGGTTCAAAGTATATAACCTGATTCCAAATGCATAGGTCCAAAGCGGGTTCTACACTCATTTGGCCGAACATTTCCGAACACATTAAAACTCTATAGAATATCCTCCCAACCTCTCCACACCTCGTAGATTTATCTAGTAATGATGATATAAGCGGCTGTTCTGATTGACTGTGAGAGGGTCACATGACCTCATTTGGCTGAACATGTCTGAACACATTATAACTCTGTAGAATTTCCATCACTCACCCCTCCACTTCTCGTGGCTTTATTCAGTAATGATTTGAGATATAACTGGATGTTCTGATTGATTGCAAGGCTCATGTAGCCTCATTTTAGACATGCCCCATCCATTTTCATGCCGCGTTACACCTACCAATCATCAACCGCAGATACCCATGACGTGCTGTATATCAAAATGGAGCTAAAAGTCATTGTCAGAAATCAGAGCCTTTTTTGTTTTCTGTTGTACTGTCATATGTATTTGAGGCTACATATGTTAAAGGCTATATAACAAGAACACCGTTATTTATCGCACAAGGAATATTCCAGTTTATTTTACTTTGTAAATAACTGCATACTTTACTGACAATTTGTTGTTATAGATATCGTGTGTATTACTATTACATGTTCATACGTTCATACCAGCCATATAATCGGGCGGGTCAAGTATAACTCTGCCGCCCACCGACTCATCTCCATATCTTTGATCCTAAAGAAAATCAAGGACGATTCCATAGAGATAGCTTTCCAGGCAAACAGTATAATTAAATAAAATACTGGCAAGCATTTTGGCATAGCATGAAATAGACACATACCCTTTAACACCCACCCCCCAGAAACGGCACATTCTTCATGATGTAAGGGATATTCTGTTGGCTGCTTTGAAACTCATTTACTGCGAGCTGCTGGTGTTTTCATTTGTAAACTGCATAAACTGCAAGAACCCGATTTTATCTATATCCCACGCTCCTCTCTAGCTAAGCTGCACCCACATGTCGCCCGTATTGGAATCGATCGATCGATCCTTGAACTCCCTGACTATGAATTTCCAGAAAGGTATACGATAAGCTGTTGAATACATTGAAATTAATTCGACTTGGTGATGTTGCTGCCTACGCCAGCAACAGCGCCCAGTCAAATTAGTTCCAAAATATTCAACAGAACGTTTATTAAATAATAAAGACATACAACTCGTACAACAACACTTCGTTCTTCATCAATTAAGCGTTCGTGACGAACTTATCTATGTCATTCATGACGTCATTGATTATGGCGTCATCCTACATGTCACACAGTTGGTTATGGCGTCATATGATTGATGGATAAACTGGAAAGGTCCGTCGGTGACTGGTCAAAAACCGTAGTTGCTGTGAGGCGGGGTTGAAGGGGTGTGGGAGTAGTGACGTGATAAACTACCTCCTGATAATGCAGGTTACTGGGACTATACTGGACCAATACCGGCCCAGTAACCGATATTATCAGGGAACAAGTCACATGGTGTATCAAATCGTCTACTTGAGGGTAGCCAGCCCTGCGAGAGTTCTCCCGGCAATCGTGACACAAAGTCGTGTAAGTATAACTCAATTGTTAGCGTGGCCACGCTGACAATTGAATTACACTTACACGACTTTGTGTCACGATAATATCGGTTACTGGGCCGGTATTGGTCCAGTATAGTTCCAGTAACCTGCATTATCAGGAGTTTGTGTCATGGCAAACTAAATAAACCATGCACCATACAGTTTGAAGCGCGCTCTGTGTTACAAGACAAGTACCGGCCCTTCCACACAATCATCGTAAATCGTCACATACCCCTCACCCCAACCCCATCAACATCATGTGGGCTCCTACAATACTCAGGCACATGCACGACCGTCAACAACATGTGGGCTCCTACAACACTCCCGCACATGGACGACGGTCAACAGCATGCGGGCTCCTACAACACTCGCGCACATGCACGACCGTCGACAACGCGTGAGCTCCTACAATACTCCCGCACATGCACGGCCGCCAACAACATGTGGGCTCCTACAACACTCATGTACATGCACGGCCGTCAACAACATGTGAGCTCCTACAACACTCATGTACATGCACGGCCGTCAACAACATGTGAGCTCCTGCAACACTCGCCCACATGCACGAACGCAGCCGCTCACTCACGGGCACACGTGCACGCACAGGCTCACACACGCACATAATTATATGTGGCGTTTCAAGCACCCCCAAATATATAGTCCTTAAAGTGAGACGAACAGCGTTACATATCCGTATTAAGCCTAAAATGACTTGAAGCAATTTTATTACAACTATTTACGATAAAGTAACAGTTTCATGCGTATAAATTATATTTAACTGTATCTTGCTATCGATCCTTATTATCAAGCCAAATTAAGTATTAAATATAGAATATGATATGTATACAAATAAATAGTGTATCCATTTTATGGTTGACAAACCAACTACCTTCTTTATAGTCGTAAGTAATATCCCGACTACTTCAAGTTCAAGTTTAAATCTAAATCGCGTTCCTTTATGATGACGATGACGTACGAGAGAACCTTTCCAGTTTATCCACCCATCATCATGAATGCTTAATTGATGACCGGACAAGATTTGTACGAATTTTAGGTCTTTACTATTTTATAAATATGCTGTTGAACATTTCGAAACTAATTTGATTTGGCGTTGTTGCTGCCCAGCAACAGCGTTCAGTCAAGTTAGTTTCAAAATATTCAACAGCTTATATGCATAGTTTTCTGGAAATTGGTAGTCATGCAGTGCAGGGATCGGTTGATCCCAACATGGTCTAAGCGTGGGTGGAGCTTAGCTGGAGATGGGCGGGACCATCATAGCTAAAACTGGTTTCCTCCAACAGTTTTGAACGTTTTGGAAAGTAATTGTGACTGGCATCAACAGCTTCCCATCAAATTATTGTGAAAACGTTCTACCTCATACTGAAACTTTAGTTTGAAATTAAAATCTTGAATTTCACGAATTAAATGATAAATATGGCATTGATTTACACGAAAACCTGTCAAAATCGACCACCTTATTGAACTACATACAATTAATCATTACAGTCAGGTGGTCGCATACTACAGGCCTTTTGGGGCCGAAAGATGGCGGGTCCTTAAGACAGGCAGTCTTAGAACCACCTGTCTTAAGGAACCACACATTTTGGTTCCAAAAATTCAGGCGAACTCTCGAGCAGGTTTGAATGAAGAATATATTAATCGTTATTCTACGTACACACGTTGCATTTGCCTCATCCAGGTTTAACCCCTTCATGACGAAACCGGCCAAAACAGACCTCTGCTGTAGTCTTGCGGAATGTCCATTTGTAGGCCAAGAGAAGACCATTTTTGAAAATTTGCCACTGGAATTACTGGCTCGCTTATCGAGCCAGTCATTTCAGTAGTAAATTTTCAGAAATACTCTTCTCCTGGCCTGCAAATGGACATTCAATAAGTAAATATTTTGATTTTCTTGACCGAATTTATCCATTAAATGGTTAATTAGGACTCGTCTTATTGATAATCTCATTGGCCATAAGATCCACCGCGTGATCCGTATCCCTGATCATCTCTATGTCTATAATTATCATCGTCCTGCTCGTCACCACACACCTCACAATCGAACTCAAACAGCGCTTTGCATTTTCCGCAGACAACGACAGAGTCTATATTGTCGAAGTACGTCTGATCACGAATGCAGTCGTCATTTCTTGAGAACTTCCTGCGAAGGGCTAGGTTCCTTATTTTAATATCTAGGCGACACATGTTACGATGGAGAGAGTTTAAGCTGAAGCAGCTTACCGTCTTTTTGAAATTACTGCATTCCGCGTTTCCTGTGAATAGATAAATATATAGGTAGATAGATAGATGGATGGAGGGGCGGGTGGGAGGGAGGGCTGGGGAGGGGTGGGATGGGCTGAGGTAGGGTAGGGTATGGTGGGGTTGGGTGGGTGGGTGGGTGGGTGGGTGGGTGGGTGGGTGGGTGGATAGATAGTTAGATAGATAGATAGATAGATAGATAGATAGAAAGATAGAAAGATAGATAGATAGATAGATAGATAGATAGATAGATAGATAGATAGATAGATAGATAGATAACTATTGTTGAATGTAAGAATGTGTGGGTGGGTGGATGAATACAATATATTGATGGATCGATGGATGGATGGGTGGACGGATGGATTGGTAGGTGTTGTCTGTGTGCGCGTGTGCGTGCGTGCGTGCGGGCGTGCGAGCGTGCGTGCGTGTGTAGATGTGTACCTCATAATCAATTAAGTCATGAATGACGTACCTAAGTTCATCGCGAATGCTTAATGGACCTTTCCATTTTTAGCTATGCCCCGCCCATCTCTAGCTAAGCTCCACCCACACCTCGCTCATGTTGGGATAGATCGATCTCTGATATCTGACTTTCAATTTCCAGAAAACTATACAGGTAAGCTGTTGAATATTTTGAAACTAATTTGACTGGGTAATGTTGCTGCCTATGGCAGCAACAGCGCTCAGTCAAATTATTTCAAAATATTCAACACCATGTTTATTAAATAGTAAAGACATACAATTCTTACAACGTGTCGGACTATTAAGAGCTAAAGATGGTCCTAATAATAATAATAATGATAATAATAATAATAATCATTTATGACGTAATGATTATGACGTCATCCAACACGCTGCTTAGTCGATTATGACGCCGTATGACGTCAAATCATCGATATATACTCTGGAAAGGTGAATTGATGACGGACTAAGCGTTGTTGTACGAATCATATGTTTTTACTATTTAATAAACATGTTGAATATCTTTTAAACTAATTTGACTGGGCGCTGTTGCTGCACCCAGCACCCAGCCAAATTAGTTTCATATTCCTCCATTATTTTGCTATGCGGATTTTGACGGGAAGATAATCCAAGATGGCGACATGATCTGCCGTCACACATAAAATCAAAACCTTCACATGCTAGCTGACGTCACAATTACATGATGTAAGCCTGTCAAGAGAGTGGCAAAATCCTCTCAGTAACAATCTGAATTACGCCTATATGTCTTTGGTGAAAGTACAAAGTAGACCCTAATAAATATTTATTGCTGAAGATTTTGAAAATAATTTGACTTGGAGCTGTTGCTGCCATATCCCAGTTAAATTAGTTTCAAAACATTCAACAGCTTACCTGCATTGTTACCTTGAAATTGGAATTATGGGAATTCAGGATTCAAAGTGTTAAAATCGAATCCTACGCGCGTATAATGTGGGCGGGATTAGCTAGAAATGGGCGGGGCTTAGCTAGAAATAGATTCTTTACCCGTCATCTCAACAATTAGATGTGTTTATATTTATACATGAACTTACTTGGACAGAACTTATAGTGTACTTCAAATTTCCCTCCACATCCATTCGTGACGTATATACGGTTCTGGTCAATGCCATAATACCTTGCATGTCCATCTTCACAGGGATTCCAACGATTTGCTAGGTGCACCAACCTGATACTTGTTACCTAGAGGGAAACATTTATCGTTCATTTATTTGGATTTTTATTTACTTTGAATGAAAATAGTTACCAGCAGGGAGCTAGTAAATTCAATCAACAAAACGTGTGATAATGGTTGTCCTCGGCGTACGCTACATTTGCAGATAAATGGTTCCGACATTGATTAAATCTTCATATAAATCTACATCGAAAATTGTTGTATTTAATACCGGTATAATTACCTTAACACATATTGCTTGTATGCATGATTACTGAATTCTACGGCTGTAGTAGTAGAAACATCCTACAGCTGCAATCAATTCTTCTTCATTTTTCCCCACTGTGTCTTGTCCTCAGCCAAAATCCTTAGCTTCCTCAGGTCCATTCTTGACTTGAGTGTACCGAGTCATGTTTCTTGAGGTCACCTCGTAACACGCTTATCAGATTTATGCACTGACGTCCTCTTCTGGCGTTGTATTTGTTGGCTCCGAGTAGGGCGAATTCCAAGGCTCTCTGTGCTGGTGTGTCTTCTGGCATCCTGGACATGCACCATCTCTGTACTTTTACAGACAGCTATTACACATCTTGTATAGTGCATCATTGAAAATTATGCCGTCTGGCCATCGGTGTCCAGTGATGGTGCGTAGGTGTTTGTGGGGGCAGGCATCGAGTTGGTCTAGAGCTGACTTTGGAGCTGCCCTGCTGTTACAGTTATACAGCATCAAGGAAACGCAGGTTGCATTGTATAAACGTAGCCTTTTTATCAAGGGCATCGTTGATCTACGAATCCATAGTTTCCAGAAGGACTGGAAAGCTATATTCCCCATGATGCAGCGAGCAACAATGTCAGCAGTACTGCAAAGCAGTGAGCTCAGGATTTTAAGTTTCCTCCATGGATCCCCGTCACGAAGTGGGTCGCCATTTTCTTTAGTTTCATGCTTTGTAGATAGGTATATATGGGTGAACTCTGTTTTGGATTTATTCATAAAGAGATTATCAATTTTTAGTTTGCTTGCAGCTATTGGGAGAAGTTCGTCAAGGAGTTTCTTTTTCTCGTCTATGAAGTCCACATCGGCGGCATATTCCATCTCTAGCGGCATACCCAGTATTGACACTGGTGGTTTGGTCTTGTGGAACCTTCCTGCACGGATTTCAATGCAGCAGCAAGGTAACAGGTGTAAAGCACCGGAGACAGATCATTTCCCTGTGGGGAGCCGATTGATGTCTCAAACTCTACAGACTTCACATATTGCTTGCCTTCAGATAATATCATGTAATTGGTTCCTGCCGCACCCCCCCCCCCCCTCCGCCCCCCCACTCCAACCCCCACCCACCCCGCATGTTCCGTCAGCCATAATCCAATCTTCGTTCTACCCATAATACCTTGCAATATTCCAGATATCTTACCTCCACAGGGGCTGGGCAGGTCTCATACGTGCCATCGCTGTAGCAAGTGGCGCCCACTCTGCCTCGTACACATTTCCTTCGGGGAAGTTGAACCATTCCTTGCCCACCTCCTGTTAGAAACATCATGTGTAAATATACAACATTACAAAAGCAATACAAAAAACCTGTCTATAACAGGCACGTGTTTGTGGGGTGGGTGGGGTGAGGTGTGGTGGTGCGTGGCGGAAGACTTTGGTCCTTTAAGACGATGCTCTTATTCAACCACCATCATTTTGTCAGCAAAGGCAATACGCCATAGCCTGTCTTAAACGACCACCTGCCTTTTATAAGCACTTCTGATCGTCTATACAGTACACGTTATAACCATCGCTTACCGTACTGCAAAATAGCAAAGGGGTTTATTTATAGCTATACCCCGCCCATTTCTATCTAAGCTCCGCCCACCTTTTTCACGTGTTGGAATCACTATATATACTTTGAATCATGAATTCCTAGAATCCCAATTTCAAGGTAACTATGCAGGTAAGCTGTTGAATATTTTGAAACTGATTTGACCAGGGGCTGTTTCAAATTAGTTTCAAAATATTAAACATAATTTTTTTCCATTGTAAATTTATCAAAGACAAACAATTCGCACACTTATCGTACATATCGAGCATCATAACGGAGATTGATTATTACGTCATATACTTAAGTGAAGGATCGGACTCCGCCATTGTGCATGTATATCTTAATGGTATATACAAATTGTATTCATTTAGGGTTCCATGGGGTTGGATGGATGGCATGCTTATTCATGTCATTGTCACTACTTCGTTTTAATAGCTTATCAAGGATGTGTCGGTTTTTTAGAAAGCATTCCTGGAATTCAGAAAATGAGTTACTGACAACAATAGAGGATTCCAGTTTATCCACCAATCACATAACGTCATAATCAACTACGTGGCGTGTAGAATGACGCCATAGTCAATTACGCCATGAATGACTTAGATAAGTTCGTTTTTACTATATATTGTTGAATATTTTGAAACTAATTTGACTGGACGGGGGATGTTTGCTGCCATAGGCAGCGACAGCGCCTAGTCAAATTATTAAAAAAATATTCAGCAGCTTACCTTTATAGTTTTCTGGAAATTCATAGTCAGGGACTTCAGGGATCGATCGATCTCAACACGGACAAAGTGTGGGTGGAGTTTAGCTAGTGATGGGCGGGGCATAGCTAAAAATGGAAAGGTTCATTACTTAGCCAGAGACAACTTGTTAACTTCTGACAAAATCAAGTCATGCACTGCGAAGCAATATAATTTACTAACTGCAATAACTGTTTATCCGAGGCATATCTCCGGAATCATATGATGTAGAACCGTCAAATATGGCACATATATTAATATTTGACTGGGTGCTGTTGCTGCTTATGTATTCAAAAGGATTTTTTATTAAATGGTAAAGACATACAATTCGTACAACAACGCATATTCCGTCTTCAAGCATGCGTTCGTAACGTACTTATCCACGTTATTCATGACGTCATAATGACGTCATTGGTTGTGATGCCATTCTATACGTCACGTTGTCGATTATGACGTCATATGGTGGATGGATACAGTGGAAAGGCCCATTGTCTTGTATAAGTTATATTTATAATTTGTCAGAATTTGTTTACCTCTAATCAGAGTGCTCTGCCCTAAAATATAAATACTTTGTCATAATATGACCAGCCTTCGTAATACCAATGGGGCAATTGCCCCCTTGACCCCCCTCGCCGCCCCCCATCCCGTTTTATACGCCTATGACATCAGGGCCGTATTTAGATATGTGGGGGTCCTGGGGCAAAGAATGAGGGGGGGGGGGGGTGGTCTGGGGGTCCTCCACCAGAATTTATTTTACATCTAGGTGCTCTGAGATGGCCAGAGAGTACTTTTAGGGTGAATTATGGCGCTTTCTTTCGTTTTAAAATTATTTTATTTTGCAAATTTTCATAATTAACATTGTTGCCGAACACCAAACAAGAATTGGGACCCCCACAAATATTAGAATAGAATTATAATGCATGATTAAGAGTTCTAAACTAATAAAGTTTGCTCTAAATGTCCTATAACTTCCAAAAAAGTGCATAATTTTTTTTGTCATTTTCAAATTGTGGGGGCCCCTTGCTTGTGGGGGCCCCGGGGCTTTTGCTCCGCTTGCCCCCCCCTCTTAAATATGGCCCTGTATGCCATACTCACTCTGCAGACCTCAACCCGCCTGCCCGCCCACCTGCCCGAGCCGCCGCCCATCCATCTGCACGCACGTACGCACGCCCGCACGTAATTACGTTATCACGATTACCTTGATCATATCCCCCCTGTTCGTATCTGCCGAATGTGACTCGGAAGTTTGCGCCACACCCATTCAGTACGAGCAGGTAGTTCTGCCTCGTAGAAAATGTAGAATCTCGAATGCAAGGTACATGACTCAGTTGATGTTCCACGGAGACGTGCGTGATGTCGTCCGGCAGTTCGCATGCCTTCGGTGTGTACCGTGTACTTTTACATGTTACAATTTTTTCTTCAGCTGCAAAGAAATTTAAGCAGTAAAATAAATCTCCAATGAGGGCAAAAGTGGTAGGGCGATTGTGGCTTTGACCCTCTGAGAACCAGTATGAAAAAAACCCCAGGTACAAAACTCATTTTGTATATCAAATATTATGTTGAATATCTCGTCACTAATTTGACTGCTATTTAAATTAATTGCAAATTATTCAATGGCTTATCTGTACGGTTGCCTTAAAATGGAACTTTGTGCACCAATAACACGACGTCATAATCAGCTGCGCGACGTGTAGGATGACGTTATAATCATTGGACGTAGATAAGTTCGTTACGAGCGCTTAATTATATGCCTAATTTGACAGGGCGGGGGATGTTTGCTGCCATAGGCAGCGACAGCGCCCAGTCAAATTAGTTTCAAGATATTCAACAGCTTATCTGTATAGTTTTCTGGAAATTGATAGTCAGGGAGTTCAGGGATCGACCGATTCCGACACGGGCGAAGTGTAGAGAGGGGCCGGGCATAGCTAAAACTGGACTTTAGCCTTCATGGTTGGGACGACAATTATTTGGAGTGAAAATGTATTTTCTTAGAATTTTACGTGAACGAGAAAACCACCCGTCTATAACCATCATC
>CM067359.1:36194542-36197042 GCA_034401795.1 Chaetoderma sp. LZ-2023a
GCCATTTTTGGCTGATATAAGTGTTAATAGGTTAACGAGTTCACAGTTAACATAAAAATCGACAAGAGATTTTAGTGAAAATCAGCTTGAATGAGCTTTAGCGAGTTCAAAAGAGACCACTACCGTGAACGAATAAAATTAAGACTAAGAATAAAGAACCAGAAATTGAAGATGAGAGGCGATGAAACTGTGACGATGGGGAAGAAGAATAGACATGATGATGATGATGATGATGATGATGATGATGATGATGATGATGATGGATAATACTAATGATGATGATGATGATGATGATGATGATGATGATGATGATGATGATGATGATGATACTAATGGCGACGATGATGAAAATGATGATGATGATGATGATGATGATGATGATGATGATGATGATGATGATGATGATGATTAATGATTGATGATGATGATGATGATGATGATGATTGATGATGATGATGATGATGATGATGATATTTATGATGTTTATGCTGATGATGATGATGATGATGATGATGATGATGATGATGAATGAATGAATGATGATGATGATGATGATGATGATGGATAATACTAATCATGATGATGATGATGATGATGATGATGATGATGATGAAGAATGAATGAATGATGATGATGATGATGATGATGATGATGATGATGATGATGATGATTATGATGTTTTTGATGATGATGATGAATGAATGATGATGATGATTATGATGTTTTTGATGATGATGATGAATGAATGATGAATGAATGATGATGATGATGATGATGATGATGATGATGATGAATGAATGATGATGATGATGATGATGATGATGATGACGATACCAACCTTTAACTCTGCCCTGCAGTTTTAGCCGTTATAAACCTAGAAGCCCTCCAATAGTTAGTCCGTCTTCACCTGGCGCTGTCGCGTTATGAGTTAATCAACACGGGACTATGGTATTTATCTTCTTCAAACACGCGCATCAGTTTGTTGGAATTCTGGGTGCGGACTAAATATATGCGGAATATGCCCGTGCGACTCTAATCCGTTCAACCTGACAGACCAGCTCGGCCTGTGAGATGTACCATGCAATTCTAATACATATTTCTATTACATATTTTGAAATTAAGTATACTGGAAGACGTTACTGCCTCAGGCATCAACGGCTTCCAGTGTCATTAATTTCAAAATATTCAACAACTTATCTGTATGGTTACTATGGATTCTATTACATATTTTGAAATTAAGTATACTGGAAGACGTTACTGCCTCGTGCATCAACGGCTTCCAGTGTCATTAATTTCAAAATATTCAACAACTTATCTGTATGGTTACTATGGATTTGAGAGACTGGGTTTTAACGATGAAAGGGTCACGTGATAGTAGGGGAAAGATAGGATTTTGCGGGCAGCCAAATAAACGATATTACGATATGGTAGGAGTGGGTGTGGGAATGCCGACAAGTAAACGGTAAAGATCGACCTTATTCAAATAAATGTGTGTATTAAATTATATAGGGCATATACGAGGAAATTGCATGCGGAAGTCTACGCAATTTTCTCGTTTGCTCCAGGTAGATTCAGAAATGTTCCGTTTATCAGTCGCTAGGGTAACGCATTGTGTACGTTGCCATGGTAAATATCTTGTAGCATATGTTCCTAACTTGCACCTAAAAGTAGGAACTTAAGTTACAAAATGCGACTAATAGACTATATCGCTAAATTTAAATATTTATTCTTGAAATATCGAAGATTCCCCGGGGACTTAGTTTTCAAGAGGATTAAGAATAACTATAATGCCAATAGTTTTATCTTATTCTGCGACTCATACATGCAGAAAATACGAGGGCATCCATACGATTTCTTTCTGTTTATAAAAATGAAACACCGGAGCACACTTCCATTTATGTAGTACTTAGAGGTCGAAAAACTGTCAGACATTTATAAAAAAAACCCAGATATATATGATAAATAATATCATGTAGACCTACAACTTTACCTAACCGAATAAATATTGACATCCAACACGACAAAATCGTAGGGTTTTTATAAGTTCTTAAAAAGATGACGATGGAGAATAAGAAGAAAAAGAAGATGAAGATCAGGAAAAAGACGACGATGGCGGCGACGACGACGACGACGATGACGATGATGATGATGATGCATTGAACAGTTTATCTCCGTAATTCAAACATGATACTGTTAGAGAAATGAACAAAAAAACGAAACGTATGATATTCCTTCGTAGTAATCAGATTCAAACAATATCCCACCAGTGACCAAAACATACGTTATCTAACATATAACTTGAATGCGATCCAACAAACGGTAAAGTTCATCGGTTCATCGTCGATTTCAATTATTCCGCAGAGGCAGAAATTTTGGACAATACTTTGACTAACTTCATAATCTACTCAAACAAACACTGGCAACGGTATGCTGCCCAAAAACCAACGTTCAAGGTGGCCGCTGTGGTGGTCCTATTAATTTTTCCATCCGAGTTAATTTC